>CANYBF012379164.1:0-10899 GCA_948192965.1 Dalechampia spathulata | reverse complement strand
TATGCCATACATATACTATGTTGAATACACATTCACATACGCACCACTATACCATGTCATACATATGCCATGTCATTCATCATATAATATGCCACGTATACGGTACGTCATTCACTTAACATGCTATGCATATAGTATGTCATTTATTTAACATATCATGCATACAGTATATCATTCACTTCATATGCTATGCATATAGTATGTCATCCATTTAACATGTCATGCATATGGTACGCCATACAATTATACCATGCCATGTTATAATTTAACATTTCACATGTCATGCCACATGACACAAGCACATTCTACTATACATGTCATGCATATGCCATGTCACGCATCACCTTACATGCCACACATTCAGTATGTCATACATCCAACATGTCATGCATATGCCATGTATCACAACATCACACATATCATACATATGATATGTCATACGCATGTCATGCATATGGTATGCCATTTATTATGCCATAACATATGCCCTGTCATGCATCACTTTACATATCATGCATATGATATGACATCCCACATACTATGCATACGCATTGCATACGCTATACGCCTAACGCTAAAATGAATCAAAAAAAATGTTAAACGCATAACATCATACGCTATTTATATGTGCTTACATATTAGGTTACCATGTCATGCATATGATATGTCATTCACGCTCACATGACATGCATATGCCATGTCATCTAAATGCTATATAGATTTATATGTCATTTTATGTGCAACCTTGCAATGCCAATTCACATGTCGCTCTGTGTGCTTACAATTACGCTCATATGCTTGCCTGCCTAGGACAATTAATCCAAACTATAATGGTAAAATCGATTTTGGAAACTCATAGAATAGATCTCCACCACCCAAACTGTTACATCCGTATTTGAGGCCCTAGTAGGTTGTACACTAGTATTCGGATAGAGGTTTGTATGCGTATGCATTGTATTATACATTGATGATGTGTATACATGTATGTATGTATGTATGTATGTATGTATGCTTGTATTTGTGATTGTTTTATGTGATATTGTCACCTTATTGGGAAGTGTGACTTCTTGGTCGGATGAGGGATAGTGAGTTTGATGTGTTAGGATTGGTTTTGGAGTGTGTTTCACAGGTTCTGGGAGAGTTAGGGGCTTCCATTGAGGCATGTCCTGATGTAAGGCATGAGGTACGGGCGTACTGATAGCTGTACGGGCGTACCAAGCTTGAGGGAACAGGGGAGTTGAGGTCCTGGAGTCTGTACGGGTATACCAAGAGGGTGTACGGCCGTACCATTGCTCGCAGGAAAATGGGTTTGTCAGGAACTTTAGGGTCATACGGGCGTACCAAATATGGTACGGGCATACGACAACTCACAGGAAAAATCCATGCATCAGGGTTTTTAAGTTGGTACAGGCGTACGAGTATTTGGTACGGCCGTACACGACTTAAAACACCATTTTTAAGTGGATAAATTTAGACTTTTCTTTGACTTTCCTTCTTTGTTTTCCTCCCAAACCCTTCCTAAACATCCCTAAACCCCTAGAACTCATTTTTCTTTAGGGAATTAAGCATAGCGGAGTTGGTTTTGCATGGCTAGAAGCTTAAAGGAGTGATTAACCACTAGAAGCTTTACTTCTACCAGGTTCATGCTAGTTAGTGCTGGTTTGGATTAGTTGTTCTTTGCTTCTTCTATTGCTTTTAAGCCAAGTATGGCCTAGTAAATGATGATTGGGGATTGAATTCCCGTATTTGCCAATTATTTGATGCTATGAGCTTATTAATTGTTAAGTGCAATGATTCTTGCTTGAGCTTCTATACGATACACTCGCATGTTAGCATATTCATGACATATGGGATCGTGAATGCTTAGACAGAGCAAGAGAAAATGAGGAAAGGCATGCTGGATCAGATATTATAGGATTCCATAATGGAATCATAAATTATTTCCTCCTACGGAAGTTTAGTCTCGAGACATAGGCATAACAAAAGGGGCCTACGGGCCAGGATTACAGTTATCCTCCTTCGGGAGTTGAGTACTGGTACATAGGGATCCAACATGGGTATAAATTGTGCATAATAAAAGGGAAGGAAAAAAGGAAAGAGAGTACAGAACAGAAATAGGGAGAAATTGGGGCAAACATAGCATTGCATCGTATTGCCTATTGTTTGACATGCTTGTTTCTGTTTTACGTGTGTATGAGAACTAGTACCACTAAGTCTTTGACTCAGCGTTTATCAATTGATGAACGCAGGTTCTGAGCCTACTGTAGAAGGCCCAGAGTAGTGATTGCTAACATCAGTAGAGAAGCAGATTCAGCTGCAATCCCAATCTCGAGGTGGTTTGGAACAGCCGAGCATGCTTCTTTTGTTAGCCTTGTATTGTAGCTTATGTAGATATTAGAGAGGCAGTAATATATTTGTAGTTGGTGGTGACTTGTATGGCTATTGTAAACAGAACCTTTGTATATTAATAAATATACTTTTGTTCTAGACATGTTCATTCAATCGAATGTATATTGTTATCCAGAGTTAGGTTTGGTTCTGATGGACGATTACACCGCTATATTATTTGTTGTCCCCATACGACGTTGTTTTATACTTGTATAGGTATCCTTTATAGTGTATATAGTGGTGTCCCATACGGGAGGTCGTTGTGTACACTACGGGAGCATGTTACTCCAGGTATGGGCTGGGCGTGACACGAACCCAATCTCTAAAGGGTTTAACTAGCACTCATGCTATGGGTCGGTTGGACCAATCCAGAACCATTCGGTGGCGACTTCCTTGCAACTCTTTCAAGTCTATATCATTCCCTAAGGGAACCCCTTAGGAAGACTGTGCTTTCACTCCAAGTGCGGTCCCCGGTTCATGACTTTTGCAAGCCTCGCTCTGGGCTCCGGCAGAAACCGGTGCTCACAATGGCGACTCCACTAGGGACATCACGGTTAAAGAGTGATGGCATCTAAGAGTTTCCATATCAATTTTCCATCATAGTTGGATTAATTGTATGCATCACAACACCAATCCGTGTCCGCACACACCACGCTTGTCCCGTGTCAAACTGGTGATTGTGAGTGGGGGAGTACCTTGGACTCCATTCGACTCCTTGGGAAAGCACATTTGCCTTCACCACTCGCTACATTGTACTGATAACCATTGATGATTCCTGACGGATAGATGCGAGGTATAGTCCTATATCGATAATTCCATTTGGTTGGATAGGTTGTGGACAAGGTGGCGGGAGACCTTAGCCTGTTCTCAAAACCGGACTAAAGCCCATGTAGTAAGCCTAACAACATTCCAAACTAGGACCCTTATTGCATGCTATATGGATCTTTTCCTTATCATGTGAGTGGATTTGCATAGACCTGGCCTATTTTCCTCCCACATATTGCTCTGATAAGAGTTAGAATCCTTTCATGATTTCGTATGGTTGCCCAACCTCACGCCTATTCCATGGGCGTACTCTTATCATAATAATATGATCATGCCCGTATTGCTATATTAAGAGTTGGAATCCTTTCATGATTCCATATGGTTACACAACCTCATGCCAATTCCATCGGCATTCACTTATCATTACAATATGGTTAAGCCGAAATACTGTCGAGTTTTTGCTATAATCCTTCATATGATCGAGCAACGATCAAATCATTCGCTTGCCTATTTGAGAGAATCGCATCTCGAGTTCCCAGTGTAACTCCGGGTTAGTATCCTTACCTAGGATAGGAGAACTTGAATTTACCTATTCTCGTGGAGGTATAAGGTTAGAAGGGAGCGCTACTACATGCTACGTGTTCGCTAACCCTTTCGTGTTTTCTGCCAACCACGCATACATGCATATTATGCAATCTACTAACAAATTTCACTTTTGCAGCCATAATGTTGGATGTTATTAGTATAGAACACGCATACATCCTACGTGATACATCGCATGCATACATGCATACGCATGCTAACTTGCTTTGCTACAGCCATAACATTGCATATTTCCTAGCATAGGTCATGCATACATTCTATGTGTCGCATCAAATGCATCATACGCAACCATATATGCAGACTCATGCATTCATGCTAACCTTTTTCTGCCATGTACAGAATCATGTCAGACTCTCAGAATGCCAGAATTGTCGCATCCCCATCTAGCCCTGCTGCCTCAACACTAGATGAGGCCATACTTGCTGCAGTTCAGAAGCTCATCGACCAATCTATGGCCAAGCTTCTGAATGACGACTTCAAGACCCTCCTGTAATAGCAGATCCGGGAGGCTCTCAGTCCCGCTGAATTCATCACCTCGCCAGCTTCGATCAAGGAAAAGGGGAAGAGTGTCAACCTGTATGACATTGAGACTGATGATGATGTCTTGCTCCATATGCATGATGTTTGGAAAACTGAGACCACTGTCTTGGAGCAGAAGATTGAACAGCTGCAAACCATCATGAAAACCAAAGGCATGGGGACTGACCTAGACTTTGATGAGTTCTCTGTCCATGCTATCAAGGGGCTGCCTGCCAAATTCAAGCTCCCTGATGTTCCCAAGTACAACGGAGTTGGGGACCCGAAGAACCATCTGAAGACTTACACCATGCTGATGAGTACCATCGACTTATCAGATGATTAGATTGTCCGGCTCTTCTTCATCTCACTGGAGGGACCACTGCTAGCCTGGTATCACAGTCTGAACAAGGCAACCACGACCAAGTGGAAGCCTCTTTGTACTGCTTTCTGTAAATAGTACGGGTTTAAAGCCCGATTTGATGTAACCCTGATGGACCTGGAAATGGTTAAGCAGAAAACCAATGAGTCCTTTATGGATTATTTCAGTCGTTGGATGGACAAAGCTGCATTAGTCTGATAGAATCCTTCTAAATCTGACATGATCAATAAGCTTATCATGGGGTCGCTGCCACTTTACTAGGATAAGCGAAGGTATCAGACATTCCACACCTTTGAGGACATATACTCAGTGGGACAGCGCATCAAGCAGACTGAGGGTAAGAAAAAGGAGCTTTCCTTCCCAAAACCCAAAACCGTAACCTATACGCAAACACAACCAAAGCCTCACTACGCCAATGCCCTGCAAATACCAAAACCATAGTACATCAATACTGTGCAAACACCAAACCCCATACTCTGGAACACTACACCATCCTGGAAATTCTCAGATCTTGGAATGCCACTTTCCAAGGTTTTTGGCCACCTCCTCAAAGCCAAACTCATCAAGCCTTTAGAGCCAAACTTCAAAACACCACCTCCGGCTACAGTAGACACCAAAACCTACTGCCACTATCACCAGCACCATGGCCATAATAGTGATGACTGCAGTTCCCTCAAACTTGTCATCCAAAACCTCATCGACTCTGGTGAGATTGAGGACCCTGAGAAATCCAAATCGTCTACCAAGATGAACCCACTACCAAATGACCATAAGGTCAATCGCACCTACATGATCCAATCAGGTTTGCCAGAATCCCTGATCCTAAGCTCCTTTTCTCCTCTCAGCAGTAAGGGGAATGCTCAGCTGCCTATCATCACCTTCCGCCCCAGTGGTGGATTTGACATTGGTGCAATTGACATATGGTATGAGAGCTCTGAGGATGAGTCTGCAGTTACTCAGAAATCCTCCAAACTTGAAGCATCAGACGCACAGGCTTTAGATAAGGGTAAGTCGACCGAGACTCCCAAGGTAGCCAAGCCAGCACCAAGGCCATCCAAGCAGCACAAAGGGTTAGGTGCCAATAAGATGTCCTCTCGGGTTCGCAACATGACCCACAGTGGCAAGGTATTCACTCCTCCTGACCTCAGGAAGAAACCTGAAGCTCCCAAGAAGCCAACCGAGGCTAGGCCCACTAGGGATCAAGCTGGTCCAAGCAATGTTCAGCTCCACTACCAGCTGATCAGGTTGCTCAGCCTGATAATATTATGGTCAAACAGCTGAAGAAGACCCAAGCAAATATTAGCATTTGAGACCTAGTGATGTCTTCCCAACAGCATCGATGGGCTGTCGTCGAGGCACTCTCGAGCATGAGGATCTCTCCCTCTGCTTCCACCTTTAGCATGAAGAGTCAGCTGGTTAACCGGGAGCTACCATCCAGCATGATCACGTTTTCTGATGCAGATTTACGGACTGAGGGAATCCGCCACAATAGGGCAGTGTTCATTAGGGTGAACATCATGAACTTCACCACCCCTTATGTCATGGTGGACAACGGTTCTGGCATCAACGTCTGCCCACTCAAAGTGCTTCCCAAGCTTGGGATTCAGCTTTCAGACCTCAAACCCTGTAAGACCATTATCAAGGCTTATGACGAGTCCAAAAGGGAGGTTACTGGCATCTTCACCGCTACTGTCACCGTCGGGCCGATTGAATCAATGGTGGAGTTCACGGTTCTGGACATTCCAGTGTCATTCACGCTGCTCTTGGGACAACCATGGTTTCATCCTCTAAGAGGTGTACCATCCACCCTGCACCAGAAAGTCAAGTTCCCACACAATAAAGGTGTGGTTACTATTGCCGTTGATGACGAGGTTGCTCTAGCTTGCATCAGAGAAGATGTCCCTCTTATGATTGGTTTCCAGATCATTACTATCGAAGAACCAGAATCTTACTCGTACTAACCGAGTCCCACGGTGGAGAGGATGATGCAACTGATGGACTTCATGCCCGGCAGGGGTTTGGGCCTATATCAGCAAGGCCTGGTTGAATTTGACATCCCTACAGCCATGTGGGAAGAAAGGTACTGCATTGAGTTTGATCCTTACACCTCAGATATGCCAGAGTAGTGCAAGATGGTTCTCTTCATCCAAGGAGAGACTCAATATGATCATGCTCCCGAGTTGCCTAACTCGGAGGACTTCTATGAGCAACAGTTCGCTATCTTTGGCAATGTCTATGACTTGTCAGCCCTGACAATAGCTGGAAAGACTGCTGCCACTTTTGTCATCAGCCATGATGAAGCTTTCCAAATCTTTGGTAATATCGCTGATCTCACCACTGGCCGCCTGGAGTCGGAGCCTGTTACAGTTGCTGCACTGGGATCCAAGCTGCAGAACTTGGATGTTGAAGATCTATTGCTGCCAAAAGTCTATGAGGATATCACCACGCTGGTGAAGAGCACCCTTGAAGAGCTTGTATATAAGGACACTGATGTCCCTATTTCTGTACTTTTTAATGATGATGTAATTCCATCTAAATATGAAGCAATAAAGAGCAAATTTACTTATGTTTGCGATGTTTATTCTGATGGCATTGTGCATGAGCATGAGCATTATATGAGCATTTTTGACATTAACGCATCTTGTATTGAAAATGTTAACATTAATACAGATGACAAGCCATGTTTTCTCTAGATTGCATCAGACGTGACCTCTGAAGAGAGAACAGAAATAATCAGCGCACTGAAAAAGCATATAAAAGCCTTTGCTCTAGGCTATGAAGACATGCTAGGTGTCGACAGATCCATCGCAGAACATATGATTCCTACCAAGCCGGGGTTCAAGCTAGTCAAACAAAAGCTACGACACCTTCGACCTGAGTGGGCACAGAAGGTCAAGGAAGATGTCCAGAAGTAGTTGGATGCCAAATTCCTTGAGATGGTTGACTATCTAGAATGGTTGGCTAATGTGGTTCCGGTTCCTAAGAAGGACTGCAGGGCCAGTCTGCGTAGACTACAGGGATCTGAACAAGGCATGTCCAAAGGATAATTTTCCTTTACCTCACATCGACGTGCTGGTCGATAGTGCAGCAGCTAGCACTATGTATTCCTTCGCTGATGGATTCTCTGGGTACAACCAAATCCTGATAGCAGTTACAGACAAGGTGAAGATAGCTTTCATCATAGAATGGGGGACCTACTGCTACAAGGTCATGCCCTTTGGCTTGAAGAACGCAGGTGCTACCTACCAGCGAGTTGCGATAACACTGTTGCATGATTTGATCCACAAGGAAGTCAAAGTCTATGTGAATGACATGATGGTGAAGTCTCCTACCAGAGGAGAACATACAGCTGCTCTTGACAGATTTCTCACACGCGTCGAGAAATATGGACTCAGGTTGAATCCAAAGAAGTGCACTTTCTAGGTGACGTCCGGTAAGCTGTTGGGCCACATTGTCAGTCAGAGGGGTATCGAGGTGGATCCTGACAAAGCAAAGTCGATCATTGAGATGCCTATTCCCAGAACTGAGACAGAAGTTAGGGGATTCTTAGGACAGCTCCAGTACATCAGCAGATTCATCGCCAAGCTCACTACCATGTGTGGGCCTATCTTCAAGCTTTTGAGGAAGAACCAGCCTATGGTTTAGGATGAGAACTGTTAGTTTGCATTTGAGAGGGTAAAGTACTATCTCTCTAACCCATCGATTCTGCAACCACCTCGACCGGGAAAACCACTACTACTATGATGGCTTAAGAGAATGATGCCGGGATCGAGCATGCTGTCTATTACTTGAGTAAGAAGCTCTTGCCAACCGAGAGCAAGTACACCACTATTGAGAAGCTATGCATGGCTATGGTCTGGGTCACCAAGAAACTCAGACATTACTTCCAATCGTACCAAATACAGGCAATCTCCAAGGTTGATCCTATGAAGTATTTGTATGTTGCTCCTTCACTAGTAGGAAAACTCTCCAGGTGGCTGATCCTATTGTCAGATTTTGATGTGCAGTACGTCACTACTAAGGTGATTAAAGGTAGAGCAATTACCGAGTTCTTATCATCCAGGCCGATGGATAATTCTGAGACTTTTGAACTGGACTTCCCAGATGAGCACTTGGGGGCAGTTGATATCCAGAAATGGTAGTTGCACTTTCATGGTGCAGTTAACAAAAGAGGTGCAGGTGTAGGAGTTGTGCTAATCACTCTTGAAGGCGAACAAATAATGTTTTCAAAGCGGCTGAGCTTCTCAGTCACCAACAATATGGCTGAGTATGAAGCATGTCTCTTCGGGCTAAAAGCATTGCTAATGGTTGGTGCCCCAGATGTATAGATATTCGATGATTCGATGCTTGTCATTCACCAATCCACGTTCGAGTGGGAAGTCAAAGAGGAAAGGCTTAAGCCTTACGCTGAATACATGAAGCTCATGGTCTGCAATTTCAGCTCCTGCCAATTTATTCACATGCCGCATGAAGAAAATCAGATGGCCGACGCCTTGGCCACACTGGCTTCAGTTTGTGAGCAACCATAGAGTCAAATTCAATCTGTATTCATCGAGTAGTTGAAGATACCTTGCTATTTTGGAGAACGAGTTATGGTACTAGACCAGCAAGATGAGACCCCATGGTATGCTAATATCATGAACTTTCTGAAGACTGGTACTTATCTAGAGGAAGCCAACAGAACTGATAAGCTAGCTCTACGCAGACTAGCAGCTAACTTCACCTAGCATCAAGGTGTTCTTTACAGAAGAACAGCAGATGGTCTACAACTTTGATGCATATTGGGGAAAGACATTGAATCCGTCATAGAAACGGTACATGCTGGTGTATGTGGGCCCCACATGAATGGATTCACACTTTACAGGAAAATCCTGTGCCAAGGGTATTTCTGGCTCACTATGGAAATAGACTGCATACAGTTTGTACAGAGATGCCATGAATGCCAGATTCATGGAGACCTGAGTCATCTACCGCCGGTCGAATTGCAGAATTTGACAACGCCTTGGCCATTCTCAGCTTGGGGAATTAACATCATGGGTGAGATTCATCCTAACGCATCTAATGGACACCGATACATACTGGTAGCCATGGACTACTTCTCTAAATGGGTGGAGGCAGAATCCTACGGTAAACTGGGGGCAAGACAGGTTGCCAAGTTCATAGAGAAGAATCTTATATGCCGATATGAGGTGCCACATCACTTAGTATCGGATAACGGAGTGCAATTCCAGGCCCAAGTTGTAGACTTGCTAGAAAAATATGGGATTGAGCACCATCAATCCTCCCCATATCGCCCTCAAGCTAATGGGGCGGTTGAAGCGGCTAATAAGACTATCAAGCGGATCTTAGCCAAAATGGTATAAACCTACAAAGATTGGCATGAATAATTGCTATTTACGTTATGGGGCTACAGAACCACTATAAGGAGTCCCACGGGTGCTACTTCCTACTCTCTGGTTTACGGGACAGAAGCCGTATTGCCAATTGAAGTTAAGCTGAAATCACTTTAGGTCATTCTGGAATCTCAATTGCTAGAAGCTGAATGGAAAAGGGCCAGGTATGAGCAACTGGTTACTATTGATAAGAAACGGCTGAAGTCTCTCTACCACCTACAGCTTTACAAGAAGGGCATGGCCAACGCATCAACAGAAAGGTTAAACCTGTGGTCATACAGGAAGGCGATCTAGTCCTGAAGCAAGTCAGACTAGCTATTCGTGATCCTCGTAGAAAGTTCAGGCCCAACTGGGAAGGCCCATTTCTAGTTAAAAAGATCCTCTCCAAAGGCGCTGTTCAGTTCTCAGATTTGGAAGGGAATGAATTCTCAGAACCTGACAACCTTGACCGGCTAAAGAAATATTTTGTCTAGAGCAGAGGGGAAAAAGAAAAGGCAAAAATAAAAATGAAAAGCCTGGTGAGCTGAAAACTTGCATGGGCAGTTCACGTAAAAATTAAGGCAAAATGAAAAAAACATTCGCTCGATGAGTTGAAAAATCTGCTTGGACAACTCATACAAAAGTTAGAGCTCTTTAAAAGCAAAAGGAGAGCATTAAAATAGTTGATTAGAAAATCTCGCACGAGGCTGATCAATAACAGAGGTTGAGTCTGATGCACATCTGGAACTTCTGTGTTGGTTTTAACATTTTCATGTAAATGTTTTAATCTCATTAATGCAAATGGAATGCATGTTCATAAACTTAGCCTTAAGTAATACTAGTTGCAAACATAAAGCATTATCATCCTTTATT
>CANYBF012378336.1:0-30575 GCA_948192965.1 Dalechampia spathulata | reverse complement strand
AATAAACATTTATAACACAACGTATACATATAAATCCATATACATCTGCACATATAAGCATAAACCATCATGATACTTTCATACACATCACATATACATCATTCGCATATCATTCATCATTCAATCTTCTCATCAAGCTACACCCAGAGACACACATACATGCATAACTCCTAGGGTCTCTAGTGCGGGTGTAACATTTAATTTTTGAAAACTTATCATATTTAGAATATCCCAAAATCATTTTATCAAAAGTGAAGATTTTAACAGCTTTCATAGTAAATATGTATAAACAATATAAATGATAGATATTTATTTAATATAATATAATTGTAAATAAGTATTTACCATATAATACATTTATGAAATATAACAGTATTTATTGTATACAACTATTTATCACTATATATATACAATATAGTATTTACCAATATATAATATATATAAAACATATGTTTGTAAATAAATAAATAAATATATATATATATGATAGTATATATTTATTTATATATATTTATCTCAAAATAAAACTAAATAAACAATAATATATGCAATAAAAAATATCAAAAAACGTGAAAAATATAATAACAAATTTAAATTAGAAAAACATAAGAAGAAGAGGGAAGAAGAAGAATAACAATAATAACAACACAAAAAAAGATAGAAGAATAAGAAGAAGAAGTAGAGAAACATAAATTTAAAAGAATAATGATGTAAAGATTAAAAAATTATATTTTTTTATTTATTATTGTTTCAAAATTTTTTAAAAATTTGAATGCTGGGATATATTTAGAATTATTAAAATATAATCTATCAAGATTGACACTTTTTAAAAATTAATTATATAAAATTTTCTATAAGTGATATTTGATTAATTATGTCTTAATTTTAGTATTTATTATAATGCTATAGAAAAATAAAGGCTTTTATTAGCATAAATTGATGTTGAAAGGCTACAAAGCAGACGTCAACGGCTGTCTATGTGTTCTCTTACTTAATAACAAAAACGACTTAATCTAATTAATATTCTACAAAAGATTGAGGATTTAGACTCTCTCCTTGGAGCCCGATTAACAGAATATTCCCCACATTCACAAAAATACAAATTAACTTGGACTAAACGAAAACTAATATTAAGGATGAAAATCTTCAACCGACAGTATTAAATGTTGGGTCAAAATAATGAAGAATTTAAAATTATAGGATCGATTATCATAATGTCAGCAAAATATATGGTTTGACTATGCAGATTTGATTAGTTAAAAATAGGATTAGATTGATCGGTTCAGTCGATTTAACCCATAACCAAACCAGGTTTCTTGCTAAATTTGGTCAAATCCAAACTGGTTCAATCATTCAACGAGGTTCGTGAACCATACGCCATCTTCGTTAACTGCTTTTATAGAATATTTATGGAAATAGCAGGTTTTTTTTAAGCTATTTTTCATATGCTTTCATATTAATCTAAATTATTTATTCCGATATTAGTTAAAATTTATTTCAATGTAATATTATTCGTTTTTTTATAACATAATGTATATAGTCATGATAAATTGATATATTTATAATTAATTAAATTCATTTTGAGTTATATTATCTTATTGATTTTTACGAATAAATTTTAAAAATATAAAAATAGCAAATGAATTTTCAAAAATATCAAATTTTTTTCAAAAACCATAAAAATAATAAAAATTTATGAAAATTTGTCAAATTTTAATATAAATTTCAAGGATGTTTAAATAAACGTTTATTATAAGTTTGATAATAAAATAATAATCAAACTCCTATTCAGTTATATTATGTATTCCCAATCCAACTCCGATATATATTCTTTAAAAAATATAATCCTATCTATATAAGAATTCATCGTCCTACAAAGATATCTTATGTTTATCCTTATTTTATGATTATTTTCATATAATTAATATGGATTTAAGCATAAAAAATTATACTTCTTATTTTATAGGTTCATCAAGCATATTCGTAATGAGTCAAGCCAAGTTGAGTATTCAATTGTTTAAGCTCAACTCGTAAGATTTCAGTAAGCTTGGCTTGAGCTTGAAATTGTTTTCAATATTAAAACTCAAGCTTGGCTTGAGTTTAAATGTATAAGGCTTGAGTTCTGCTCAAGCTCAAGTTAAAGATCGGCTTCATTTTTTGGCTCAAGCTTGGCTCAATTTTTGGCTCAAACTCAAACTCGGCTTAAGTTCAACTTGTTTCCATACCTGAATAAAGCTAAAAAAAAATAATTTAAATCTAAGCTCACATTAAGGCTTTGTAATCAAACTTAAAAATAGGCTCAAATTCTGGCATGAAAATAGGATCGAAATTGAGTTTAAAAATAGACTGCCATGAAAATAGGATCGAAATTGAGTTTAAAAATAGACTTGCAATCATGCTCAAACGTTAGCTTTAAAAGAGGCTCGAAAGCAAGCTCAAAAATAAATTAAATAATACACTTTAAAAAATAAATATATATTAGATAAGTAAATATTTCATTAAAAATAATATATATTAGACATTAATTTTAAACTTGTTAATGTTTAATATAATAATTCAATTATATTATTTTAACATAAAATATTCAAATTATTTATATATTTTTTAATAAAAAATTAATATTCTTAACTTTTTAATTTATCAAATTAAATAATATCACTATAAGTTTTATGAATATTAATAAAATTATTTATTCATAAAAGAATAAGTTAAAATACTTTTTATAAAATTTCAAATTTTTATTAAGTATATCAATAAGTTATTTAAAGAATACAAAGAAGGTTGATATTGAGATAATATGAATAACTATTATCTTAATTTTTAAAAATATATAATTATTTATGGATAAATAAATTTATAAATAATGATAATAATAAAAAATTATTTAATGATAATTAATTTTTATTATATATAAAAATAGATAGTTAATATTTATTTTTTAAATGTAAAAAATATAATTATTTATAAATTATATTAATAAATATATTTTTTACTTGTATATATTTTTAATCCATTTTAAATAATTTTGTTTTATAAAATATTATCATAAATCATTAATAATAATATAAAATTAGAAAAATAATATTTTTTAAATAGAATTCTTACATACTAAATTCAGTTATTTCTAATTTGTTGAATCATGATATTTTCCCATAATAAATTATTGCTAATTTTACAAAATGATGAATCCTTAGCTAATATCTAAATACTATTTACATTTAAGTTTATGTAATTTAAGAAACTTATTATTTATTCTAATACTATTGAATCCAATATATGATTTAAATTTTATGATTCTAAGTGTTATATAAATATATATCATCTATGTTAATTATATTTTATTTAAAATTAAAAATAAATATTTTATATACTATTTATTAATAAATTATTTATAAATACAATAATATAAAAATTAATTTTTGAAATAAATAATTTATTATCAATTATCACATACGTATATTGATGTAATATAATATTTATATATGATATAAATAAATTACTCATATTGAAATCCCAAGAACCGCTGGCAACACGTGCGATTTATAGTGGTTCGGCTAACTCTTGCCTACGTCCACTTTCTCCTAAGTTGCAACTTAGGGTTCCACTAAAAAAACTCAATCAATTACAATAGAGGATTCACCAATGAATCCAATCCCCAGTGTTTTCAAGGTTTACACTCTAACCTTTACAATTTCAATCCTCACAAATAACTCAAATACAATATTCCTAAAAGGATTAATTCTCACACCAACCCCACAATGATTATACTAATACACAAAGAGCAAATGAGAAAACAAGGTTTAAACTTACTTGAAACTGGTGAGAATAGCTCAAGGACAAATGCTCTATGAATGTATTTTTGTTAGCTCAAAAGATATGAAAGTAATTGTTAGAAAACTAGCCGTTTTTCAGACTTTAAAACCTAATTTCTAAAATGCGTATGGCCGTACAGTATTTGTACACCCGTATGAATTCAAAACTAGCCGTTGGAAAATGCGAGGGAACTGTGGTACGACCGTACCATCACTTGGTACGCCCGTACCATCACTTGGTACGCCCGTAACAAACTAAGTTTCCTGACAAACAAATTTTCCTGCGAGCTCGTGTACGGCCGTACCAACCAATGGTACGCCCATACCAAAACAGGTTTACTGACAAACTAAATTCCTGCGAGCTCGTGTACGGCCGTACCAACCAATGGTACGCCCGTACCAAAACAGATGATATAATACACACTTGGTATGCTCAGCCGTGTGGTCGTACCATTTCACATACAACATTTGGTACGCCCGTACCAAGAGTGGTACGCCCGTACCAAATACAAAAATACTTAGAAAATTACAAATAACTTAAATTGACTCACACGTGATACAACACTCAAAACCTAGGGTCTAACAGATATGAATGATACTAATAAAATATTATGATGAAAATATAATTGAAATAATATTTTTTAAGTAATGAAATTATTCTTTGAACTAATAAAGATATTTAAATTATTTAAAAAATGATTTTTGAAATTATTATAATTTTTTAAAAAATTAACAATATTTTTAATAGGATACTAATTTACTAATTTAAAAATATAATTATATCATATGATTCTATCTAGTAATATTAATAAACTAATATAAAGTCAAATCAATAACATTTATAAAATAATATATTAAACATTATATTATCCATAACATGATATAAAATTTATAATATATTTATTATATATTAATTAATATACTTTGATTAATTAGCTAATATAATAACTATAAATTAATAGCTTTATTATGTGTAATAATTCAAATTTTTAATTTTTTAATTTTACTATTAAAATAAATAAATTGAAAATGTAAATTAGGTGCATAAATTGAAAAAGTAAATTACTATTATTAATTTATAATTACTATATTATTTATATTTTACATTTTATATTATATATATTATTTTTATTAGATAAATATTATTAATTATATTTATATTATTTATAAAGATCAAAACTACTAATTTTATTTACACTTATTAACTACTAAATTTTATTCAAAAATAATAATTATTAATTTTATTGTATTTATTAATAATTAATTATTTTATATATTATATTATATTATCTAATTTTAATCTAAATAATTTTTTTAGTAGTAAATATTATTATTTTTAGTAGATAAATATAAACAAGAAAATAACTTTTTATTTAATATAAATTAGTACATAAAATAAATTTATTAATTGTAATTATTGTATTATTTTATATTCTTATGAAAATTTTTTAATTTAAATATTACTTTATAAAATTTATCAAAAATAAATTAAAAAAATATAAATAATTAAATACATTTTTATTTAATGTTACTTAGTGAATAAAATAAATTTATTAATATTAATTAATATAATATTAAATTAAATTAAATTTTATATAATTATCTTATTAAATTTGAAAAATGGATGACTTAATATGAATTAATATAATATTAAATAATTATATCACTATTAAAATTAAGAAATTAAAAATATAAATTAATGTATAATTTAAAGATAAATGCTACTTATTTTATTTGTATTTATTAGCTATTAAATTTTATTCAAAGTTAAAAACTATTAATTTTATTCAAATATGAATACTACTCATTTTATTTCTATTTGTTAGCTACTAAATTTTATTCAAAATTAAAAATTATTAATTTTATTTATATTTATTAATTATTAAATTTTATTTAAAATTAAATGCTACTAATTTATCATTAATTAAATATTTTATTAAAAATCTGTTATCTCTTTTAATTTATTAATTATAATTAGGGTATTATTTTATATTTTTGTTAAAATTTAATATAATAATCTATTAAACATTAACAAATGAATATAAAGTCAAGTAAATAACATTCATAAAATAATAAATTAAACATTATATTATCTATAATACAATATAAAATCTATAATATATTATACTTTATAACTTTAATAAATATCTCATAAAATATAAATTAATTATTAATTAACAAATATAAATCAAATTAATAGTATTTATGTTTGAATAAAATTTATCTAGGTTGAAAAAATTAAATAATATAATATAAATTATAAAACAATAAGTAATTAACAAATATAAATAAAATTAGTAAAATTAATAGTATTTATTTTTTATTATTTTATTATTTTTATTTATTACATTAATTTTTATATTTATTTTTGATAAATTTAAAAAAGTAATATTTATCTTTATCTAAATTTTAAAAAATAATATTTATCTTTAAATTATTAAAATAAAAAAAAGAGGGATAGACTTTTATTTTCATTTCTCCTTCTCACTTTTAATATCATCATAGAATTAATTTATTTCAAATTTATGATAATATTGTAATGTTTTTAGATTATCGTAAAAAATAGGTGTAATTTATTTATAGGAAGGGCGAGTTGTAATTAGCTGAAGAATGAAAGGGCAATTAGTTAACGTCTCAACGCGCATCTTCTTCCCCTATAAATACGCGCCACAGACGGTTTTTTTTCGAACTCGGAAACGGAAAGAGAAAACCAAAGCCTACCTGATATACAATCTTGAAATCTCTCTCATTCATTTATTTAACGGTTTCTAGGGTTTTAATTTGTAATTTCAAGGGTTGGATCGTTCTTTTTCGGCCTTCAAAGCAGTAACATTGTATGTTCCTTCTACTTCTTTGATTCTTTTTTGGTGTTTGTTTGGAGTTTTTGAACTGTTGATTGATTATCTTTTTTATTCTACCGTTGTGATCGACTGATTGATTTTTAGGTTTCTGTTTTGGGGTTTGGCTTTTCATTTTTGGACTATCTTTATTCTCTTTCAATAATGATAAATCCAAAGATTTGTGTTTTTCGTTTCTGGTTCTATTCGTTTTATTGATCTTGAACAATTTTTTCAAGAAAATATATGTTTTGCGGAGAAAAGGGATTGGCTTTTATTATTCAGTCTGTTTTGAGAAATCTTTGAACTAGTTCTTTGCCATTGTGGATTTTGGGATGCTTGTTCACTTGTTTTGGCATTGAATATTGATGGATTTTGAAATTTTACAATTTTTGTAAGCGAGACAATGAAGAATATTATGCATCTTCTTATAAAGTTCACGAGATGAACTTTTGATATATGTTGGATTATTCCTTGTTCTGTATGGATTCTTGACACAAATTTGCGTTTTGTTATTTGCTTCCTTATGTGTTACTCGGTTTTGTGATGCAAGAATCACGGATCAGATGTTTGTTTGTTTGTTTGTCTGAGAAAACATTGTTTTCCTTGCAACTTAGAATAGTTATTACTTTCGTAGTACCATTTTTTTTAGGCGAGACTTCTTACTGGCTATTTACAGAATCGCATTTTGGTTCTGATTTTCTGTCTTGGATATTTTTTTTGCAGGCAAGACTGAATGATCTGATGGAGTCTAAAGGTGGTAAGAAGAAGTTTAGTAGTAGTAGTAAATCCTTATTCTATGAAGCTCCCCTCGGTTACAGCATTGAAGACGTTAGGCCCCACGGTGGAATCAAGAAATTCAGATCTGCTGCTTACTCCAACGTGAGTGTGGTTCTGCACTCTTTTTTCTCCATTTCAATCTGTATTTTTTAATGTTGCTGGTTTCTCATTTGTTTTGGATTTTTTGTTTGTTTGTACAGTGCGTTCGAAAGCCATCCTGAGATTCCATAAGTGTTGACATAACCCCCTATCAGCTCTCAAGAATTGTCTTTTTTTTTCTTTGCATTTTTTTCCTGCTTTCCTCGTTCTCTTTTATCCTTTACAAGTGTTTTTGCTCGTTTTGAGGCAAGATGGCCTTGCCTGTTTCTGCTATTGGATTCGAAGGTTATGAAAAGAGGCTCGAAGTATGCTTTTCCGAGCCTGGCGTCTTTACTGATCCTGGAGGGGTGGGCCTCCGTTCTCTGTCCAAATCTCAACTAGATGAGATTCTCAAACAGGCTGAATGCACCATTGTCAGCTCGCTATCAAATGATCATGTTGATTCTTATGTTCTTTCAGAATCGAGTCTCTTTGTGTACCCTTACAAGATTATCATCAAAACTTGCGGGACTACTAAGCTGCTTCTTTCGATTCCGGCAATCCTGAAATTGGCTGATACCCTATCGCTCACTGTTTGTTCTGTGAGGTACACTCGTGGGAGCTTCATATTTCCAGGAGCTCAGACGTTCCCGCATCGCAGCTTCTCTGAGGAATTAGCTGTTCTCGATGGCCATTTTGGCAAACTTGGTTTGGAGAGTGTGGCGTATGTGATGGGTAGTGCAGACAAAACACAAAAATGGCATGTTTACTCGGCATCTGCAGATGCCATCTGCCGCCAAGGTCCCATACACACACTAGAAATGTGCATGACTGATTTGGAGAGAGAGCGAGCATCTGTTTTCTACAAAACACACAGCCCTTCAGCTGCTATGATGACTGAGAATTCAGGCATCAGGAAAATCCTTCCACAATCTGAGATATGTGATTTTGAATTCGATCCATGTGGTTACTCCATGAATGCCATTGAAGGGGATGCAATTTCTACGATTCATATTACTCCAGAAGTTGGTTTCAGCTACGCAAGTTTCGAGTCTATGGGATACAATTTTGAAGAAGTTGATTTGACTCAGCTGCTTGAAAGAGTATTAGCTTGCTTTGAACCGAATGAGTTCTCAATTGCCATCCACTCTAACATTGTGCACGATGCACTAGATTTCTCTCCAGAAGTGAAAGGGTATAACTGTGGAGGCAAGAACTATGAATTGCTTGGTAAGGGTGGATCAATCATCTACTATAGTTTCGAGAGGAGCAAAGGCTGTGCATCTCCAAGGTCAATCCTGAAATGCTGTTGGAGCGAGGATGAGAAGGACGAGGAAATTGATGCGGCATAATAATAGTTTAGGCCGTTCCTTTTTCTTATTTGGTTTCTGCTATATATCAAGTGTAGTGCGATGGGGTTAGGTTATGCTATGATTAATGGCACGCTCTAGTTTTTCTCTTTCTGTTGATCGAATTTCCTTGTTATGTTTGTATTGGGTGCATAAATGTGTCACAAACTAGAATTTGTGGCTCTAACTTTTCGACGTTAAATAAAATTATTATTCGTGGTATTGTAGTGGCTTATATCCTTGTGTTCTTTTCTCTAGGTCCTGGTGATAATAAAGAAATGATGAGGACAGGATGACTCTTGTCTTTAGTCCCAATATATCTATTTAAATTAAAAAACTTTGCAGTTATGCCTTTTGAGAGCTTCTTCGGTCCAGACAACTGGAAGTGGGAAGAGAAACATCCCTGTCCAACCTTCCCCCTTCCGCATGTAGAAAGATGAAAAGCAGAGAGTAGATGGCAGGTGGGCACAGAATCTCGACAGCAAAGTTGAATTATATATCAGCAGAAAAGGAGCGGTAGCGTGCATTTGTATCAGTAGTGGAGGTGGGGACGAAAATGTTTTTTCAGCTTCTGAGAATATGTCCGACTCCAAATCAACGGAAAAGAATTCTTGACATATGTCTAAATCCAGTCACTTGTATGTTCAACATGAATAGTTTTATTTTGGTTGGAAGGCAATGTGCAAGAAAGGACTTAGTCATCATGTTCTGATGTTCTATAGATCAGAAGCCGAATTGAAGCAGACGCTGAAACTTTTGAAGTATCTATCCAACAAGTTCAACTTGGGGAAGATGTTGACCAAGGTATAATGCTTGATTCCAAGCAGAACTTCCAAACATTCATAACCTTCCGAAATTCTGCTTCAGGAATCATCTGCTGGAATACTTGCCATATGTCCTGCCAGCATTATGCATTATAGCTGAAGGGGAACAATTGTAGTGCAGGCCGTACGTGTTCCTTGTTTGATTGCTGCACGGATAGAACCATTAACAAGTAGAAAAGCATCGTTAAGGAAGGATTAACAGAAATTGCTGAATCACTTCTCATCGCATATTTATATTCTCAACGTTGTCCATTCTTATTAGCACTACCTGATTACTGAAAACAAATTGTTAACTGTTAATTGCAGAAAGAATGATAAATCCTATTAGCTTTCTATTTCAGGTGTTGCATAAACTAAGATGATACCACAGAAGCTTCAGCTCAGGAGCTTTACATAAGTTTTACAGCCTCGGCGTAGCATTAAACTTTCTAGTGGCTCTCGGTCGTTGAATGCGCTTCCGATCTTGCTCGAATTTGCTTTAACAGCAAATTCGATGTGTTGAAAGACCATTTGATCCATAAATCTACCATCACGTTACTGACAAACCTTTTTTAGATTTCAGAGAATGATCAGATATAAAAATGAGCACATTTATGTACTGTACACGCACAGTGGCAATTCCGTGGCATTTTACAAGTTTTAAAGCGGAGTTAGGTATTTCTGTGATGAAAGATGAGTGAAATGAAAATGAAAATGAAAATGCAACTTTAATTGTACCATTTCTCTGAAAACTATAGAAGTCTATCCCAACAAGTTCTTTGCCTTTCTTGTTGGGTAGGTGGCTTTCTGCGACAACTGGGGCAACAGAACCCACAGTAACTCCACTTTCAGAGTCTGTCGTCTTCTTTCTTCCTTATGATGGACAACCTCTGTACATCAGTCTTCTGCAGCACGCGCTTCTCTTTGTTTTTTTTTCTTCAACCATATGATAACAGCACCAACGAGAAACTAAGCAGAACATCGGCTGCCAAGACTAAGAAGATAGCCGACAACAAAAGCCTCGTGTGCAGACCAAACTTCAGTTATACCACTTCCAAATTCAGGTGTGGGAAAAGCGAGGGAAGGCATCTCAGTTTATGAAGGCGGAGAGACATTAAATCTTACGTAGATATGATGTGTGATAATCTTAAAACATTTAAAGACCGAGTTAAGATACGTATGCATGTATATATATATAGGCATATACGGGATTTAGTGAAGTATTAGTTAAAAAATGGAACGGAGAGAATGTACCTGATCAAGTTTTTCCTCACAGGCGACTATAAATTCATCTAGCCTTTGTTGCAACATCTTCAAACCCGGCCTCCTTAGCTGGTATTCTGTAATCCATTCTGTTGCAGAGGTTCTCAGTGAGAACTAAAAGATAAAGATAATCGTAGAATAATCCAGACGTCAATAGGTTCTTTGTAAGAGCATTCAAACAATTTAATAAATTGATGAAACAATCCAGGCTTCCTCACCATGCCCATCTTCCCAGCAATTTCTTCAGAACGACTAGATACTCATAGCAAGCATGCACACCCATTTCATTAGTTCAGGAAAGCCACAATATACCACCCAATGTCATCCTACAGAAAAATAAATAAACAAATCCATGGTCATCCTTATGATGATCTCCATTAGATCTATGATTACGCATGAACCCCATTTGTAAACATCAGATCAAAATTGGGCCAGCCCTTAAAATTTGAACCCTAGTGGTAAAGAACCAAATTTTCTTGTTTAAGCAAATGATAGGATCAAATTATATGACATGGTTCCCTGTATGACAATTTGAGCGAGTTGTGAAGCTTGTCAGTATTGCAAGTTTTTCACAGGATCATAAATTTAATGCGTGGATTAATATAATTAAAATTTAATATTCTACTAAAATTATTGTAATGATATTATAGTAAAGCAATAAAAATTTATACATATTCCATGATAATATTGACATAAAAATTGTTGACCGTTGATCTTGTGTTATATATCTGGTACCTTGAAACAAACAAATCAGATCACCCTGTTGGAATCATCCTAGTCAAAAGCCCTAAAAAACCTCCAACCCAATAACCGATTGAAACACGTGTAACGTTCAGCCCACCTGGCAACCAATGAGACTGGCTTCAACCACTATAAATAATGGCGATCCTTTGGCAAAGATCAATCAAGAATTTCATAGCTTCTCTCTTCTGTTTTCTTCTCAAATAGTTTCCAGGGTACCAGAACAAGCAAAACTCGAAGGAAAAATGGCAGACAGCTCTCAGAAGATGGCTTTCAATGCTGGAGCCGCCAAGGGACAAACTGAGGTAATATTCACCCTACTTATACACATTATATATAAATGTATATATATGTATATATATGTTAAGCATGGAATATACATTACGTTCAGGAGAAGGCAAGCAACCTGCTGGACAAGGCAAGCAACACAGCTCAATCTGCCAAGGAATCAGTGCAAGAGGTCCAAAGTTAACCATACGTAACCTTAATTAATCAGGATTATTCGTATTAGATTGATGAATTAATAATTGATTTGCGACAGGCCGGGCAGCAAATGAAGGCGAAAGCACAGGGAACAGCCGATGCAGTGAAGGATGCCACCGGAATGAACAAATGAGCAATTTCTGGTGTTTTCAAGTTTTTTTTTTAATAAAAATTTTGCAATGCAATATCCGTAAGGTAAAACAGACCCATACAGGGAAGGGATGATGTATGGCGTTGGTGTAAATAACTGAAGAGAGCGTCTCTCTTTTCCTTTATATAGCTCTCTTATTGCTAATGCAATTTTCACTTCCTCATTCTTTCTTTTATTTTTAGTTTTTTCTAGGCATGTCGAATATAAAAGTAAAATATAGAAGAAGATGAAGAATAATTTTAAAAATAAAAAAAGTAACTTAAAAAAAGAATGATTAAGAATATGGAAAAAAAAAAGAACTTGAAGAACAAAAAAGAAAAATAAAACAAAATAATGAAAAAAATATGATCAAAGAAAAAAATAAAAAAGGAATGAGAAAATTAAAAAATAATATAATGAAAAAATAAATTAAAAAGATTAATAAATTTAAATAAAAAAAATTAATTATAATTGCTTTTAAAATTACCAAATTTTCATAAAATTGCCTATTTTAAAAAAAAATATAGAAGTAACTTATATAAAAAATTATTGTATATCTAGTTAAATATTAAAATATTATATAAATATTCAATATAATTTTGATAATTATATTAATTATATCATTAATGAAAAGTATATTATTTAATATAGTAATAAATGTATATATATATATGAAATTCTAAGATTGGAGGCAATACAAGAATTAAAAATGTTGAAGAGGAAAAGAAATGGACACAAGAATTTTAGAGTGGTTCGGCCAACAAATGCCTAAATCCACTTATCCAAGCAAACAACTTAGGTTTCCACTAATACAATACATAAATACAACAAATAATTCTTCAATAATAATTCAATCTCAAGTATTTTCCCAAGGCTCACACTTAAACCCTTATAACAAGTGTTTTACAAGACTCACACTAAACCTCATTCAAAAAATCAAGAAAAATACTTCAAGAATATATCAAAATGTATTTAATAAAGAAAATAATGTTTGAAAATTGATTTCCTACCTTCAAGTTAATTTACACTTATATAAATTATTCTAAGCTTGTATGACCGTTGAGATGCATTAAATGTAAATTAAATGTAAAATAGAGTTGTTATACAACTTTTTTAAAAATACTGAAAAATACATATTTTAACCTGTATGGCCGTACGCCTCCCCGTATGCTCGTATGACATCCAAAAAAACGTCTCCAAAATGATGCCGAAACATTGTGTACGGCCATACCATAAAGTGGTACGCCCGTACCAAACTTTCTAGATATTTTTCTACTCCGTACGGCCTCTTTATACACTCGTACGGTTTAGGAAACCAAACGGTATGCCCGTATCACTTCTTGTATGCCCGTACCGTACCAAAAATCATGACAAATAAATTTCTTGAGAGCTCATATACGACTGTACCATCAATTGGTACGCCCGTACCAACTCCTGTATGTTCGTACCAAGGTTAGAAATACTTAAAACTTTAATAATTTTCATAAAACATAATTTTTTCAACATCAAAATTAAAATTAAGGACTCTCAGAAAAAAAAAATAATTTCTTTTAAAATTTGTTTGCAAATTAAAATTGTGAGATAAATTTATAAAAATTATAAATGATATAATATTTTGATATTATTTTTAAATAAAAATTAGATAAAAAGGTGATTTATATATAATATACATATTTTTTATTTATTTAAATAATTTTCTAATCTTAAGATTAAATCTAATCATGGACTATATAATAGTATAGTTGATTATATCATAAAATTATATGTATTTTTTATTTCTTTAAACTAATTCACATATTTATCTACTTTTTAAATAAAATAGATGTATTTTAAATTATTTTAATATGAATTTTTTTTAAAATAATTTAATTTTAAATTAAAATAAATCTATATATTTGTATAGTATATACTCATAGAAAAATTATGAAATTTTTATTATTTGATATTAAATATATATATAGATATTTTGATTATATTTAAAATATATATTATTATATAATTTTATAATTAAAGTATATATAAAATATTTATATGTTTGAGTTTTTAATCAGGTTTACTTAAAGCATATATAATTGAAATATATTTAATATGTATTTTTTTAGTATTATTATTTTAAAAATATAAGAGATATATAATTAAGATTTATGATATATGATTAATATTATTTTAGATTTTTAAAATATTATATAGATATTAAAATTTAATCTAATTAAATGTTATGATGTTTAAATTAGAAAAAAAATAAATTGATCTAGAAAAAATAATAAAAAAAGATAAATTAAAAAATATTAAAATTAAAAATTAAAAAATAGAATAAATATGATTAAAGATAAATATGAAAAAATTTTATTTTTAAATAAAAAATTATTTTAAAAAATTATATAATAAAAAATAAAATTAAAAAGTGTATATTAATATAACTCTGAAAAATTATTTATTAAAGTGGAGTTTATTAGAGTGGTATGATAATCCAAGTTTGTTGGGCTTAGTACCTACCCTAACCATGGCAGGCCCATTATTGTTCAACAGAAATCTCTGCTAAAACCCTATAACCTAAATCATCCCGCACTCCCTCTTCCTTCTTTTCAAATTCCTAAATTCCATTTTTGACAATGAAGCACTCATGGCGATTACTTCTCTTCCGTAATTACCCTCGTTCATCTCTCGTGACCCATATTCATCGTCATCATTTACAGGTGCACTCTCCGTCTTTCTCTCAAATCCGATATCTGTTTTCCGCTCACACGTTTTCCAATCAATCTCATTTATTAGACTTTAAAAACGATTTCAATTTTTCAATTCATTTGGCCAAGAACCCAATTGCGTATAATTTCTCATCAGATCCATTAGTTGAATCAGATAACAAAAACGACTCAGATCCTCAGTGTTCACTCATTTCTGATATTTTCACTAAATTTAGCGATGTTAATGATATTTCTAAAGAGTTGGAGTTGAATAATGTTGTTATTGACCATGAATTGGTTTTAAAAGTTTTGAACTTTCTCGAGTGGAGTCCTAATGTTGCGAGAAGGGTTTTTAATTGGGTTTTGGAGAAGGACAGTGACAGATTGAGCTCTAAAGCTTATAACTCGATGCTAAGAATTTTGGGTGTTAATGGTTTTGTGGAGGAGTTTTGGGGACTTGTTGAAAGTATGAAGAAAAAAGGGTATGGCGTGTCAAGAGTTACAAGGGATAAAGTAGCGGAGAAATTTCAGAAAGATGGCCTAGCTGGTGATTTGGACAAACTAAAAGAGGTTTTTGCATCAGGATCTGTGGATCATTCTGTGGAAAAGAATGCTTTGAGGGTGAGTAGGATTGTTAGGAATCAAGTTTGGGGAGATGACACTGAAAAACAGATTAAGGATTTGAATGCTGATTTTTCGAGTGATTTGGTGAAGATTGTGTTGGAAAATTTAGCTATGGAACCAATGAAAGCATTGCTTTTTTTTAGATGGGTTGAGGAGAGTGGAGTGTTGACGCATGATGAGAAAAGTTATAATGCAATGGCCAGGGTTTTCGGAAGGGAAGATTGCATTGACAGATTCTGGAAGGTTGTAGATGAAATGAGGAATAAGGGTTATGAAATGGAGATGGAGACATTTGTCAAGGTTTTAGGACGCTTTATAAAGAGGAAGATGACCGAGGACGCTGTGGACTTGTATGAATTTGCAATGGCTGGTGCTAATAAGCCTTCAGTGCAATGTTGTACTTTCTTGTTAAAGAAGATAGTGGTTGGTAAACAATTGGATATGAATTTGTTTTCAAGGGTTGTAAGGATCTTTGTAGGGAATGATAATTCATTGACAGATTCTATGTTCGATGCAGTTCTTAAGTCTTTGACAAGTGTTGGACGATTGGGAGAGTGCAATAAGGTTTTGAAAGGAATGAAGGAAGGTAGAGTTGTAGCGAGTAGTAATATTCATGGTAAGATTGCATTGAAGCTGACTACTGCTGGCAATAAGGATGAAGCTAGTGACTTCATAGAAGCATCAGGGAGTAATTTGGATTACACAGTCTGGGTGGCTTTAATCCAAAGGCATTGTATGTCTGGGGACCTTGAAAAGGCATCTGATTGTTTCCAGAAGATGGTAGAGGAAGGGGGGATTTCAAATACTGGTTATGCCTTTGAATCTTTGGTAAATGCATATTGTCGCAGGGATAGAGCACTAGATGCAACCAAGCTTCTGCATGACTATGTCAGTCATAATGAGTTAAAGCCTTGGCATACTACTTATAAAACATTGATAAGTAAATTGTTGATTCAGGATGGATTCGCTGATGCTCTGAATTTGTTGGGCTTGATGAAACGTCACGGTTTTCCACCTTTCTTGGAGCCATTTATTAAACATGTATCAAAGCGTGGAGCAAGTGATGATGCAATTGCTTTTATGAAGGCAATGACATCCAAGAAGTTTCCATCTACTTCTGTAGTTCTCCGTCTATTTGAAGCATTTTTCAAGGCAGGCAGGCACTCTGAAGCTCAAGTTCTTCTGTCCAAATGCCCACGTTCCATCCGCAACCATGCTGATGTGTTGAATCTCTTCTATTCAATGAAAACTGGTAAAAGTATTGCTGCTGATGCTGCTGTGTAGGTTTTGTTGTAATGTAAAACGTATTGTATTGTGAGGATTATTTAGCGGGCTTTTGTTCAAAACTCATGGTACGGAAATTTTTGACACCCACTTTGAGTGCCTATTCAAAGTATAATAAGTTTTAGTTAGTTCAAGTAAAAAGAGTTGCCTTCAATTTTCAAAGGGAAATTCACCTTCTGGTAATTGCTATTAGTTTTATTCATTTTCACGGCTCCTCAGGAGATTGGTTGATGTGGTTTCTTTCATTCTTTTTTTAGCTACTGCGTGGTCCACTTGGTCTTGGTTTATTGTACCATACAATCTGGGGTGTTTGCTCGTTAGTTTATGTTATAGTCCTCTGATTCATTGAGGGATGCTAGCTAAATTTGACGTGCTACACTTTGCTTTTATGATGTTTTTTAGTTTATGACCACCGGTGATATTTTACTGTGATAGTTATTCCCACTTGAAGATCCATGCTTAGCCCTACTTCACAAGACCTTAACTTGGCGATAAGATCTTAGGTCAAGCAACGATATTATGTATACTATAGAACTTTTGGGGCGCCAAAACGAGGTACCCTGCGATTATAAGCTGTGTTGTGCAAGTCCAGTAAATCTGAAGTTAATGAAGCATGGTTTCAGCAGTGGAGCAGTCTCTTCTCAATGGAAGATGATGTCTCAACCTTTAGAAAAGGGACATCTTATGGAGTTTTAAGATGATGCAGTGTGTGAATTTTCAATTTAAGACCAAATTTTACCACCAGAGGTGCCGAAGCTCTGGATCATTCATGGGCTAGACAAAATGGAAACATGTAGCTCAAATTTTCTGTTTTGTTATCGGATATTTTGGGCTGTACATTTCTTCAGGTTTGTGATGCTACACAGGCTGGTGGCACAAGTGTTGTTGGGATCAGGTCGTCCTACCCAAGGATTTCAGACCCGTTCGTCTTGAACCGGTCCAACAATGATGCACTCCAAATATAGAAAATGCGTCGGAAATATGATATGTAAAGCATTATACATAAAACATTAAATTAAACTTTAGAAGAAGTCCAAGATTAAACGAGTCACATAATCACATTTAGGAATTTTTATTAATTCGATTTCTTAATAGCTAACAAACCACTTGTCCAAATTTGAATTCGGATCTGCCTTTCCAGCAATTCTTTTTTGTTCTTTCGAAAGAATTATTGGTCTTGTCTGAGGGGACCATGCATACATACATACATATATACATACAACAGGAGGAAGCTTTCTTTCCCATCTGTAAAATATGCATGCTTTAGGTGAGAAGAGGGTTTCAGATTTCTTTACTGATGACAGCACTGTTGCAGCCTTTGTTCTGATTTTCTTTTGCCAAAGATGATAACTTTTCCATGTTTTTCTTCCATTTTCTTAAAAAGTAGTTACCCAAAGCCATCGGTGAAACCAATCGAACCAAGGCCTGAATCTTTTCAGATTTGTTTATATATTTGGATGGTAATTATAGAATGAAAAGGAGAGGACATAGATGGAAAATGGAATTGTCAATTCCCTTTCAAGATGGTAAATGATTTCATGCTACTTCTTAATAGTTTGATTGGATAAGAATGTTAGCTATAATGCGAAGATCATTTACAGCACTTGGAAACAAGAAAATGAAAGATGAGGAAGCTTGCCATTTCCCTTTCTGCTTTCCAAATCTTAACAACATGTTATTTATTTGTTCTGATTGTTAACACAACCAATGAAACAGCTTGTCAGAAAACCACGTCGACTACGACTCGTCAGACATGCAAAACGCCACGAGAGTGACCCAACAAAAACTGGGTCTTTCTTCCTTCTGGGCTCCAATTTCCTGCATTGTTTTGTTTGTGCCACCTGATTGGAATCTGAATTACATTTACAGGAGGAGGTTATAAATGTCGGTGGAAGCTTCTTCTCGGAGTTTTTGCCAATGCTCTTCTTCAGCGATCATGTGATATGCACACAAGAGATCGAAGACAAGTTATGGCGTTAGAGAACGTATGACAAAAACATATACTGGCAATCATCTCGTGATGATGGCTGGCTGTTACTTGGCTTAGTGTTGTAAGTTTTATTGTATTAAATTGAATCACTGATGCCAAGAAAGCTGTGGAGGGGGACCCTATTTGAATATTCAAGTCATTTTCAGAATTTCTGTGTGTCTATGGTATTTATGTTCATTTTAATATTCCAGGTTATTGCATTCCTGGCGATGAATCTGGTCACCTGATATTAGTGGATTTATACCGAAAATAGAATCCTCATCTAGGTTGCTGCAAAACAGAAATATGACATCATTCCCATGTTTAATTTCTTTTTTTAAATCATATATTTAATTTATTCATTAAACTAACTTTAAAATGTCTTTTAAATAAATTTAGAAAACTTTTTGGTATATATGTGCTTGAAAATTTTAGTGTATTTTGACGATTAATATACAAAAATGAAAATAATTACGTAATGAATTATATTCAAATTTAATGTTTGATGATTTAGTATTTGAATAGATTTAAAATTTTTAAAATCTTGTTTTCTTAAAGCAAAAATCCGAATTTATATTAATTCATTATTTCATAATTTTGAATAAAAATAAATTATAACTAGATTAAAAAAGCAGATGTTGCAATAGATAATATGTTTTTGTTAATAAATGCCACCTAAGAAATCTTTTGTAATTGTAAAATTAAATAAATGAGACAACGTTGGAACAAATTTTTAGTTGTTTAAATATAATTCTGATTTGATTCGTTTTTAATCTTTATTTTTAGTTTATTAGTCGTTAAATAATGTTGTAATGGATGATATATAAATATTTATTTGATTCATATAAGTAATTTCCTTTTAAAATTACATAATTAATTATAACCAATTATAAAAAAAAAAGATTGAATTTAGGTACAATTTCTAAAGTTGTTAATAACATAAAATTAAGGCATATTCCAAAAAAAAAACAATTATAAATCAAGAAAAAACTCCATTATCTAATCAAAGTTAGATTCCATTTCTTCTTTTCCTGTTTTTGATAAAGCTTGTTGAATGGGGGCATTTAACCTTCTTTTTATAATAAAAAGTACCATCATATCATTCCTTTCATTATGAAACATTTTATTGTAACACTCTTTTGAAATTCCACTTCACCCTTTCATAGTATCCATAAAGATACAACCTATGTTTAATTTTTCAATTTTCAGTTTTATTTATCATTAAAATGGTTTGAATCATTTCAGATTGATATTGTGTAATCTGCATGATTCCATATTTATAATCAATTATTCCTTGTTTGATATTATTTTATTTTGATTCAATGTAGTGCATTGATATTGTCTTTTCTTATTAAACTTCAAGGTTTTTAATTAAACTTTGTGTTAGAATTCTTGAATGAATGTATCTATAATTTATAATTTAAATCATTTTAATTAATTCATATATTAATCTATATATTATTTTATCATGAAACTATCTTTTATCTAAGAATCTTTTGACTCTAACTAAGTAAATAATGTGAATATAAATTTAGAACGATAGATTACAATATATACATCAATTATGATTCAAATAAAGAATAATATAGTTAATTTGGATTCATATTTTATAAAATATAAGAAAGAGTTAAATTATATCAAATTCCAAAATGAATTACTAAATGAATCTTTGGATGCTTTGATGGACTTCATATTCTTTAGTATTGATAGCAAACCGTGAGCATTATTTTATAGGAAAAAAGACCGCTAAATGAAATGGACGATTTGAACATGTAATGAAATCATAAGTTTGGAGTTTCATGGAAGCAAAGTGAAAGTGTTATAAAGCAAAGCAAACGAGACTTGCACATATCAAATGGGTGAATGTGAAATGGATTAGTTTGGACGGGAGGCAAGAAGAGGGGGGACAAGAGGGGGGCCAAAAGGGATGCATGCAGTCGGCTTAAATTGATGGGGTCCCTTCATTTTTGAGGTGCATTTTGATATCTATTGTCTGACCCAGCAGATGCCTCTGTACTTTGCTAATTATTTTGTCAATGTAAATTCAGAATCCATGCCCCTTCTTTTGCCTTTTCCTCTTCCTTCTTATCTCTCCAATCAATCAATCCTCCGGAACTCTTTCCAAGCTCCAATGTTTACTTCTCTCTACATGTTTATGGTGTAATTCAATCATGTTTCATTTATTATAAGTTTTTTTAATAAGTAATTCAAATTTAAATTAAATAATATTTTACTTATTTATCATCATAAATCAATTCATTAATCGAATCATCAACTAATTCATTAATTAATATAGTTATAATTTAAATAGAAATTTATATATTTTTTAGTTGCATTGAATTTAATTATTAATACATATAATATATTACAATTTACTTATAATTTTTTTAATAAATAATTTATTTTATAATTTATATATATTAAACTTATTAAAATTCATGATATATATAAAAAATTTAATAAATTTGGTTTGAGGTTAACTTACTAATAACTTTATTAACATCAAATTAATTAAAATCTTTACCCAATTCAACTAATTTATATATGAATAAAATTAATAGACACAACATAATTTAATTGAAAAAAATATTTCATTTATTAATTTTATTGATGTGTATTATCCGAAACATGAAATAGATTTAAATCTGAATTAAATTTGTTCGACTTTCTTTACTATATTGTCAAATCTCAACTTTTTGCATTAACTAATGTTTTATATTTTTTAGGAAATAATTTAACAGTTTAATTGAGTTTAATTCAGATTAAAGAAACTCAATAATTACGAATAAGTTTATCAGTTTTCTTAAATAATTACAAAATATATAATAAAATATAAATAATTATAACAAATATATATATATATATATATATATATATATATATTTATATTATATTATAAAGCATCTATGAACTATATAGTTAATGTTAAACTATAATATTTTTATTAATTAATAAAATAATTACTATACTAGCTTAGGAGTATTAACAAATTTTAAAAAAGTTATCTAAAATATAAATATAAATTTGATGGATGCATGAAATTATTATTATTATTATTATTATTATTATAAATTGCATTGGATAATTGGATTAAAAATCTAAGGTTATGGTTTATTTAATTATTGGAATGACGTGGATAAAAGGACAATTATGCCCAACTGTAGTAGCTAGTAATAGATATTTTTGGTCCTTAATCTGTGGACATATTTGTCATTTTCCAGTATTAAAGTGCTATGTTCTTTTCTTGTGTTCGGTCAATTTTGCTATCCTCAATTCTCCTTTTAGCTAAGAGCATGATAGGCCAATATATCTGAAAATATTTAAATTTCATAAAAATATAATAAAATGGAGAAAATATTGAATGAATATCATAAATAAGACCAAAATTAAAAATCCAAGATAAAGCATATCATCATCATCATAACTTGAAGAAATCTAACCACTTAAAGTATTTCAGATGGTGTAAAAATATAAATGATGGAGGAATATATGAAGAAATTTATTTATTTAATAAAATATTTTAATATAAAAAATTGGATATTTTAAAGGGTGAATTATATGAAAAATACAAATATTTATAATTGAAATAAAAAAAAATGAATTGAATGATTGTTTGAGGAGATTTACCTAAACATTTGACAAGAAGGGTACTTGCAATCTTTCCTTCACTTTGGTACAAAAAGGTGATGCACTCCCCTCAGGGCTCCCACCGCCCGACCCGACAGGCATCGTGAGGGAGGTAAATCATGGTACTCCAGCGGTTTTCTAGATGGGGATCCAGATCTTGGTACCCACAAGGAGTCCATCCAGAGGGCGTAACTCCCACACTGCAGCTGCCAAGACTCAAACCATGACTCTTTGGTACCAACACCACACCCGAGTACCAACTAGTTACAATCTTTCCTTCACTTTATTTGTTGGCCCGGAGAAATTTGACAATGACGATGTCCATTGGATAGCAATGTCACTGTCAAGTCAATTAGGATACCCAAATAATCAATTTGTTTTGCATTAGATATTGTTTTTATTTAACACTCTACAATCATTATTAGTTCAAATAATTAATTTCAATAAGACAATAGATCGACATGCTTAAAAAGCTTGACCCACAATTTAACATCATCATCATCAAGGAGGTCATGTGTTGTAATCCCATGCAGACAACTTCAACAAGCATCATCATCCTACGGCCAAAGGCTTTTTACCGCAAACCCAAAAAATAAATAAAAAAGATCTGAAAAATCGTTTATTATAGATAAAAAGTAGCTTTAGTAAAAGGGGGAAAAAAAGAAAAAAAAGAAAAAGAAAAAACAAAATGATGACTTGTGGAATAGACATGGCAGCTTTTGCTTTTAAAAGCATTGCGTTCGTTTTGATCGATTTGAGTTGAGGAAGGACTGTCTGTATGGGGTAAAAAATAAAGGCCAGCGGGTGCCCAATTACATCTGTGGACTCCAATCACCTCGCTTCTTCATTTATTCGATTACTTTCCTTTTTTCTTTTTTTTTTTAATTTTAATTTATATGTAATCTGGTGAATTATGAAGGGTGAATCCGTACTTTGTCTTAACTTATCAGTTTTTGTTATTTTCATTAGTTTAAATTTTGAGATAATATTATGAATAAGTTTATATATTTTTCTTTATTTATTATTTTATTTTAATATTAAATTTTAGACTTAATTCTAAAAATAATGGATTTTATTTTATATTTTACAATAATATTATATTTTTAAAAAAAATTTATAAAAATAATAGTTTTTTTTTTGTAAAAGTAATGGATTTTTGAAAATTTTGAAAAGTAATGAATGTAAGTTTTAAATAGATCTGAAATAAATTTGAAGTAAAATTTTTTATAACTGAAAATAAATCTTTATGAAACTTTTAAATCGTTATTTTTGTAAATTTCTTTTAAAAACTTTTATTTTGAAAAATTTTTTAAACCCAAAATTTTTTAAAAAAAAATCAACGTTTTCAATAAATTTGAAAAAATTCCTATATTTTAATAAATGCATAAGTTAGTTAATTTTATTGGCAATATGATTACTAAATTTAATAATTTTATAATCTAATAACATAATCTTATAAACCTTAAAACTTTAGGTTTAAACCTTCTCAAAAATACAAGTTTTTATGAAACTACCCACTTTTTAAATAAATTTATAAAAAAGTAATCTCTATAAAAATTATTGAAAATATTACATAAATATCAATATCAGTTCATTAATTATAATATAAATTCATTAATTATGATATTAAATGAAAATATACTGTTTAATATAGTAATAAATGAATGTAATATAATTCTTTTTTAAAATTTATTTATAATAAAAATAATTTACAAAAAATGATAAGTATAGGACCCACATATCCTAGCTTTATAGTACATTCAGTAAATATAAATATTTACAACATTTAATTGTAACTTAACTCATATTTTCATCATAAAATAATTGATACAATACCTTATCAACAAACAAATGATATAACATCTTAATATTATTTTAAATTAATAATTGAATACAAATAAAATAATCTATATTCAAAAAAATATATAAATAGTATACATTTAATATAAATAAAATATATTTAATATATTTTAAATTATATTTACTATATATTTCTTATTTATTTAAATTATTATATAATCTTAAAATTAAATCTGGTTATGAAGTGATTAATATTATAGTTGATCATATTAAAAAATTTAGATTAATTAATATAAACATTTTATTTTGGAATGGGTAGAAATATTTTGAGTTATTTTAGTATAAATTTTAAATAAAAAATATTTTCATTATAAATCAAAATAAAGTTATATATTTTTACAATTATATAATTGTATATGTAATATATATACAATATAAATATAAGAAAATATGTAATTAAAAACAAAAAGTATGAATGGTGTATGAATGTGAATTTATTGGGAAGGAAGAACCAAAGATAGCACATGATAATTGGTGTGTGCTGGTGGTGGTTAGGGTCCTGAAGAAGGAAGTTGGCTGACCAAACCAAATACCTTGAGATTCTCACATTCTAACAAAAACAGAAAATTGGGTGTTTTTTGCCCATCTCCAACCTCAAAGAATGTCGGATTTTATAGATTTAATCATGTTTATGTAGTAATATAATATTTTCTCCCTACACACATTTTCTATTCCATTCAAATTTTTTAAAAAATAAAGCAATTAAAAATATAAACGAAAATTCATCTCTGGAGATTTATATCCGACTGTTCAAAGGTGTCCGTTTTTTAATATTTTTACCATTATTTTTCCACTCTGTAAAAATAGCCATTTTTAAAAAAAAAATTAAATTTAAAAATCCAATAAAGAGTACATATAGATATAAACAAAACCCATTGAATGCAATTATACTTGTCATGGTTCTGTAGTACAAAGTACAAAGTAATGTCTTTGTTAAAACCCATAACCACATCCGTATCTCTAGGCAAAACCAAATGATAATGAAAAAGAAAAAAACCCTAAAAGAATTTTGCTTCAACTACATGCATACAACCATTACAAGATGTTCTTTTAGTTTGCTATTGCATTTGTCATTATTATTCCCTCCATGCCTTCCCACAGTAGCTTACTCCTTTTTAATATTATTAAATGTTTTCATGTTCATCTTTTCTAGGCCAATACATTGTTAACTTACCTTTGGTGGAATTCCCTATTATGTGCTTGTAATTATATAGATGAGATTTATATTTTTATATATGAATCAAATCCATTTATATTATATATTATATAAGTTTGAAAGATAAAAAAGTTATTAAAGATTAAAAATCTCTTTATATTAATTGATTTGATCATATATAAAATCTAATATTTATTAATTTGATAATATGAATCCAATCTAAGCGGGGGTGTAATAGGATATTTCCGTAGATTTTGAAAACTTTGTTTCTTTTGAAGATTACACATAATTTGGGTCAGTCACAGGCATGCTGATGCTATTCTCCAGTTTTTTTATTTTCCTCCTTGCTTGTGTCTGAGCCTGACAAGAAAAGATTTTGGTGAAAGAGAAACTAGTGGTTTGGAAAGCAGGAAGTGGGTTCTAATCTTAATGAACTTGACTTGAATTAAAGCAAGCCATCTGAAAGTTCAGTTTCAGTTTCATTTCACTATAGAGAGCGAGAATCTGGAAAACCATTTGTTGCTTAAATGGCTTTCAGTAGAGGAGAAGATCGATTCTTTTTTGTTAGTTTATTATGCTTTTGGAGTGCTGTAAATGGGTTATTATCTCCTAAAGGTGTAAACTTTGAAGGTAAGTAACTTGAAATTTTGTTTTGGGGAGTCGAGGTTTAATCTTTGTTTTCTTTGTTGATTTGAAACAAATAAAGAAAGTAAAGATTTTCGTGTTTTAAGATATGGGTAAATTCTGTTTCAGTGCAAGCTTTAATGGGAATAAAAGCTTCTTTACATGATCCTCATGGTGTTCTGGATAATTGGGATGGAGATGCTGTTGATCCTTGTAGCTGGACTATGGTCACTTGCTCTCCAGAAAGTCTTGTCATTGGCCTGTAAGTGTTTATCTTCCTTTTCTTTTTGCAGCCTGGATTTTATTAAATTTAAACCTAAGTTGCAGTAAACTGGGAAAACAGTTTCATCGACTGATTAAGTTTTTCAAGTTTCTGAAATGGTATAATTTGCAGGGGAACTCCCAGCCAGAATTTATCTGGCACTCTTTCTCCGAGCGTTGGCAACTTGAAGAATCTTCAAATTGTGTAAGTACTGATTCTGCTTCTCCAAATGGGTGATTTCTAACTAATGCATCTTCGTTCTTTATCATGGTACTGATATCGGCATTATTTTGCAAAATTTGCAGGCTGTTACAGAGCAATAATATCACAGGGTCAATTCCTGAAGAGATAGGAAGGCTTACAAAGCTTCACACACTTGATCTTTCTAACAACTTATTTACTGGAAATGTTCCTTCTTCTTTAGGTCACTTGAGGAATCTCCAATACCTGTAAGCAGGGAAATTTATTGGAAAAAAAAAAGAAGCTATGGAAATCTGCCTTTGTTATAGTCCGGTTCTAATATATGACCGTTGGACACTGTATAGGAGGCTAAATAATAACAGTCTATCTGGAGATTTCCTCCTGTCATTGGCCAACATGACCCAGCTTGTGTTTCTGTAAGTTTTGTAACCTTAATTTCAGTCTGTCAGTTGTTTATAATAAGTTTGGAATTGATCCCTAAAGGTTTTCTGCTTTCCTGTCTATTTTCAGTGACTTGTCTTACAACAATATGAGCGGCATGGTACCTAGATTTCCTGCTAAGACATTCAAGTAAATGCCCTTTTCTTTGCTTTTTGTATCGCTTGTTACAAAGTTAATTGTACTCAAAATTTTGAAACTTGCTGTGTATATCCTTGCTGATTGCAGCATTGTTGGCAATCCTCTAATTTGCCCAACTGGGTCGGAACCAGAGTGCTTTGGTACTGCATTAAAGCCAATGTCCATGAACTTGAGTAGCACACAAAGTATGGATTCCAAACTAGGGTTTTTGTTTTCAATTATGTGCTCTTTGGTAGGTCCAGGACGAGTTGGGTTGATTCTGACATTAATCTCTTTTGCATTTTTTAGCTGCTTTGTCATCAGGCAGACCAAGGAATCACAAATTAGCCTTTGCAATTGGCTCCAGTATTGGATCCATCTCCTTCCTCATTTTCTTACTTGGATTTCTTCTATGGTGGAGGCAAAGACGCAATCGACCAACATTTTTCGATGTTAAGGGTGTGTATGAAATCATCACATTTCTTCTTTATTTTTCTGTAACGTATTATTGCTAGATAATCTCTCTGATCAATCGGAAATCATTTTAAAAAATTAGATCGACACCATGAGGAAGTTTCACTTGGAAACTTGAGGAGGTTTCAATTCAGAGAACTTCAGGTAGCTACGAGCAACTTTAGCAACAAGAACATACTTGGAAAAGGTGGTTTTGGCAATGTTTACAAAGGGATCCTCCATGATGGGTATGTTGTTGCTGTTAAAAGGCTCAAAGATGGCAATGCTGCTGGAGGGGAGATTCAATTCCAAACCGAAGTTGAGATGATCAGCCTGGCAGTGCATCGTAACCTCCTCAGATTGTATGGATTTTGCATCACACCAACCGAAAGGCTTTTAGTCTATCCCTACATGTCCAATGGCAGTGTAGCTTCTCGCCTAAAAGGTAAGACCAGGACATCTTAACCTCCTCGAGTTGTATGCATTACATGTCAGGACTTAGAAGATGAGCTAATGCTGGATTATATTCGGCAGGGAAACCGGTGTTGGATTGGGGCACGAGGAAGAGAATCGCCCTGGGAGCTGCAAGAGGACTATTGTATCTCCATGAGCAATGTGATCCTAAGATAATTCATAGAGATGTTAAGGCAGCAAATATATTGCTTGATGACTATTGTGAGGCTGTGGTAGGGGATTTTGGGTTGGCTAAGCTTTTGGATCACGAAGATTCACATGTCACCACAGCTGTGAGAGGCACAGTCGGGCATATAGCACCAGAATATCTTTCCACAGGTCAATCTTCAGAGAAAACAGATGTTTTTGGATTTGGAATTCTGCTGCTCGAGTTAATTACAGGCCAAAGAGCTCTGGAATTTGGCAAGGCAGCTAACCAGAAAGGAGCGATGCTAGACTGGGTGATTACAAGCCTCTAAATTTAGCTTGTAAATCTTCCAAAATTCTTTCCTGAATTTTAATCAAACTGAATGGCATTTGTTATGATTGTAGGTGAGGAAAATTCATCAGGACAAGAAGCTTGAGATGCTTGTAGATAAAGATCTGAAGGGTGATTACGACAGAATAGAGCTCGAGGAGATGGTACAAGTTGCTTTTCTGTGCACTCAATTTCTTCCAAGCTATAGACCGAAAATGTCTGAAGTAGTTAGAATGCTTGAAGGAGATGGAGTTGCTGAAAGATGGGAAGCTTCTCAGAAAGCAGAAACAACCAAGTCCAAACCCCATGAATTCTCCTCGTCAGATCGATTCTCTGATCTTACCGATGACTCTTCATTACTCGTCCAAGCAATGGAGCTTTCTGGTCCAAGGTGAATTCTTCAAAAAATCTTATATATATGTTTTTTCTTTACTCCTCTCAAAGATAATTTCAGAATACTGGAAGATCAAACGTACAGGCTAAGTTATTATTATTATTTTTTTGCTGATAGTGCTGTGACGATTGGAAGTTCTTTTGGTTGTATAATAGAATTATGATCCAAACTCAATAGGTTTAGATTGAATTGTACAGAATGTGGCTTTGAAAACTAATATTTTTTAGATCGAAAATCACTGCATTTGTGTTCACCAATTGAGCTGAGCTCAATTCATGGCAACAAGCTCCAAATCCATGAAATGCAGCAGCATAGTTACTTACAGCTGCATGCAAGGATGAGAAATTCTACAGAATATCTGTTATTCAAGCAATGAATGCCCTACAGTTGTTGATAGTAGTTAAGGCATTTCAAGGTAATATGATTGGTTTCAGCCTCCAAAGAGGATTGACGAACGAGCAGAATGCTTTACCTAGTCAAAATAATGACAACCCAGCAACGTGACTAACAAAAAGATGAAAACTTCATATACAGATATTATAATTACACATAAAGGAAAAAGGAGAGAACGGAAATCTGTTGGACAGAATTCAACACCAACCAGAAATTGGCATTTCTTTATATATATATATGTAAGCGTTTCCAATGCGTGCAAACTAATCATATGTATCAGAGCACTTCTTGGATTACATCGAAGCCAAAAAGAAAACAATAGAAGATGCTCTCTGCAGTAAGCTTCAATGAGAAAGATCATCCACATTAAAAGACAGACAGATAATTCACAGCTTAAAAATCTCATTTTAAAGGAAATTACTTTTTTACCCTATATATATATATATATATATGATAAAAGCGTACACCCTCCCTCTTTAATATCACAAAGTAAAGTCTATATATACTAGAGTTTTATATCGTGCCTAGGATAAATTTTTTGACCTGTCATTTATAATAATTTTATATTTTATGTTTTCAAATTTTTTTAACCCGTCATTTGTAAGTATTATGTACTTATTTAAAATGTTATTTATATAATATTTTTATCCATTTTTTATAAAAAATGAGAACAAATATTAATATTAATTAGCATAATATTAAATTAAATTAAATTTTATATAATTATCTTGTTAAATTTGAAAAATGTATGCTTTAATATGAATTAATATAATATTAAATCATTATATCATTATTAAAATTAACAAATTGAAAATGTAAACTAATGTATAATTTAAAGATAAATACTGCTCATTTTATTTGTATTTATTAGGTACTAAATTTTATTCAAAGTTAAAAACTACTAATTTTATTCAAATAAAAATACTATTCATTTTATTTATATTTGTTAGCAACTAAATTTTGAATTAAAAAAATTATTAATTTTATTTATATTTAATAATTATTAAATTTTATTCCAAGATAAATATTACTAATTTATTATTGATTACATATTAATTATTAAATATTTCATTATTAAGATAATTATATAAAATATAATATAATATAATATTATGTTAATTAATATTAAGCCATCTATTTTTCAAATTTAATAAGATAATTATATAAAATATAATATAATTTAATATTATGTTAATTAATATTAAGCCATCTATTTTTCAAATTTAATAAGATAATTATATAAAATACAATATAATATAATTTAATAATATACTAATTG
>CANYBF012377123.1:0-26216 GCA_948192965.1 Dalechampia spathulata | reverse complement strand
AAATGCATGTAATGAAACCCCAATCACTGAGATCAGCGAAATCTGTTCTGTGCCGTCAAGGCAGTATAAGAAGGTGTCAGCCATTGCAAAGCTTTGGAGATCTAGTGGTGGGGATAACTACAAAATAATTTCAATAGATGGAACGAATGGCAGGCTTTCTAATCTGAGGAAATCAAACGGGAGCATTGCATCTCCAGACAGAGGGTCAGGTAAGGGCGGATATAGCCCAGATTCCTTGGAGCAATGGAGTTCACCAGACTCGGGAAATCCCCACATAACTCGAGGAATGAAAGGGTGCATCGAATGGCCGAGAGGTGCCCAGAAGAACAGCTTGAAAGCAAAGCTCATGGAGGCAAGAATGGAAAGCCACAAAGTCCAACTACGCCATGTTCTTAAACAGAAGATCTAAAAAACTAGGGGATGCAAATTTTAGCCGGATCAAATAAAGTAGCTTCATTTCTGACTTATCTTTTAAGGTAGCCCAATCCATCTCTTCTTGGTGTAAATGTTTTAAAAAGTCGAAAATGCATCATCTGTAGACTTCACGGACTCCACCCCCATTGGGTTTTACGTATAATGCTTTTCTTTTTGGTTCATGCATCTCTCTAGAATTTTGCCTTTCTCCATTTCGATATTTACTATAATATTTAATATATTACAAGCACAATCAAACTTTAATAAAGTTTAATGAATATAATATTATGTCTTCATTACTTTAAAAAAAGCTTAAAACTCATGAATAAAATTATAATTATATTAAAAATTTATAATTTTACTTCGATAATTGAATGTGATATACTAGAAAAGACTTGCTTCTATTTTTACCAATATTAATCCAAAAAATTAAACATTTTTAGAAACATTAAAAATATATTTGATTCATTGGATTTGATTGACTCGAATTAATAAATTCACATAAAAAGAAAAAGAAAAAAAGAAAATTGGGAGAACTGTTTTTCAATAGACGTGTGCGAGAGAGAGATTATCTTCTTCCGCTATATAAGCAATCAGCTCCAAAGCCGACAACTTTGAGTCTTTGAAAGTCTTGTTTACTTTTCTTTGTTTTCCTGAAGTGGGTATCTGCAACTTTTATCGAATCCTAGAAACTCTGATCCTGGATCAGAAAGCTCATCTTTCTTTAAAACCCCTGATTTAGTGATCGATCTTTTTTAATTATTTGCATAAAGTTTTCATCTTTTGTTTGCGTTTTGTAGTTTGGAGCCAATTTTCTGTGTCATTGTCCTGTTTCCTGATCTGGGTAACTGAAATTTCTTGTGGGGAAGTTGGAAATACTGCTTTTTTGAGAGATGGGTTTTTGTTTAAGCAAGGAAAAAAGGTCTCACCAGCAAGATCAGTATAATGGTGCTGCTGGATTGCATCACCATCAAAAGGAACCCGTTAATTATCAATCCAGATCCCCAGTTCAGCCTTCCTATCAATTACCAGCTCAGCCACCTGTTTCACAAGTTCCAAGAAAACCAGTTGGTCCAGCTCCGAGGCCGAAACCGGACACAATTCTTGAAAAACCATTCGAGGATGTCAGGATACATTACACAATTGGGAAAGAATTGGGGAGGGGTCAGTTTGGTGTAACTTATCTTTGTACTGAGAATTCAACTTTGAAGCAATATGCTTGCAAGTCAATATCCAAGAGGAAACTCGTGACCAAGAATGATAAAGAGGATATGAGGAGAGAGATTCAGATTATGCAACATTTGAGTGGTCAATCCAACATTGTTGAGTTTAAAGGTGCTTTTGAGGATAAGCATTCTGTGCATCTAGTAATGGAATTATGTGCAGGTGGGGAGTTGTTTGATAGGATTATTGCAAAGGGTCATTATAGTGAAAAGGAAGCTGCTTCTATATGCAGGTCTATTGTAAATGTTGTTCATGCCTGTCATTTCATGGGTGTGATGCATAGAGATCTTAAGCCTGAGAATTTCTTGCTTTCTAGTAAGGATCCGAATGCCCTTTTGAAAGCAACCGACTTTGGACTATCTGTCTTCATTGAAGAAGGTAAATCAGTTTTATCAGTATCTTAATTATTTGTTTTGATTATGATACACACTAGCTAGAAAGATAAATCTCTGTTTTTCGTTCTGGCATGGATGTTAAAAGAAAAAATTGATGAAATTATGCAAAGCCTAATGTAGTTATGCCTCAACTCGTTCTGTCATTTTGATCTCAGTTGCTGATGTGAACTAACATATAATGAAGTTAATATTTGTTCTTGTTCCATGCTGATGGGAACCAACATAGATGTGTTCTCTAATTAGGAGATCTAATATTAGGTGGAGCCTTTGATTTGAATGTATCCGTTTGCACCTTTCCCCCATTTATGGTCCTATCCTAGCACATCTTTCTGGCATCTTTAACATTCATGGTTACGTTTTCTCTCTGCGAAATTTGCTATCTGATGAGTTTGTTATGTATAATATCTGTTTACGGGTCAATTAAAGTTTAAAACTTTCGAGAGAAATTTGTTTACCTCTCATCATTCTTGGCAATGGCGTTTATTTACCTAAGCAAGTTGCTCCTTGGTCAGAGTTTTGGGAAGTAGGCGTAGTATTTGCCATAGTTTCTAGTCTGATAACAGGTGGGTCTTTTTTGCAAGACCATGTAAATGGGTGTGTATTACAACTTCAAATTCTAACATATGAGTAATTTCTTCAGGAAAGACGTACCGAGATATAGTTGGAAGCGCATATTATGTAGCCCCAGAAGTGCTGCGACGCAGATATGGAAAAGAAATAGATATATGGAGTGCAGGAGTCATTCTTTATATCTTACTTAGTGGTGTTCCTCCATTTTGGGCAGGTACAAGGAATAGTACTAAATGGTTCTCCTAATTGTGGAAAATTCAATTGTTGCATTGCATTGATTTATTTGATAGAAAGAGTTTTCTTATTGATCAATGCATTGCAGAAAAGGAGAAGGAAATATTTGATGCCATTTTGGAGGGAGATATTGACTTTGAAAGTCAACCATGGCCGAGCATTTCTAGCAGTGCCAAAGACCTGATTCGCAGGATGCTGACACAGGACCCAAAGAAACGAATTACTTCTGCTGAAGTCCTTGGTAGGTCCTTCCCTGAATGTTGAATGTACCCTTTCCTTTCAAAACTTGCTCACAAATGCTTACGTGATTATTTTCGAGTTTGTCCATTCTATCAATTATGATTCTGTCTTTCTTCATTTGTTATCTTTTTTACTTAACCTTAACATTCTCAGAGCATCCATGGCTGAAGGAAGGTGGAGAAGCATCGGACAGGCCGATAGACAGTGCAGTGCTTTCAAGGATGAAGCAATTCAGAGCGATGAACAAGCTGAAGAAAATGGCTCTGAAAGTAAGTTAAGAATTAGATAAGTGGGTGTGGATCATGTAACACATGATATAAACTCGATGAATGATGCTTTCAACTGTTTATCGATTCAAATGCTTGATATTTCCACCGCAGGTCATTGCAGAAAATCTATCTTCTGATGAAATCCAAGGACTGAAGTCCATGTTTGCGAACATCGACACTGATAACAGTGGCACCATCACCTATGATGAATTAAAAGCAGGATTGGCTCGACTTGGATCAAAACTCACAGAAACTGAAGTCAAGCAGCTTATGGACGCTGTAAGATGTCATTGATGGTATAATTCTGAAAAATCATCTAATATTCAGCTAATGCTGTTGATTCTTCTTTTTTAGGCTGATGTGGATGGAAATGGGTCGATAGACTATATCGAGTTCATCACTGCTACTATGCATAGACATAGGCTAGAAAGGGATGAACATCTTTACAAAGCATTCCAATATTTTGACAAGGACAATAGCGGGTGAGTTTCTTCATGAATCTATTTTAATGCTTGTGCTTATTACATCAAATTTGACATGAGCTTTACAGTTCAGTTGTTAAGAGTACAAGCATATCAAACATTTTCTGCAGGTTCATCACGAGGGACGAGCTAGAATCAGCCATGAGAGACTTTCAAATGGGTGATGATGAGACGATTAAGGAGATAATATCCGAAGTCGATACGGATAATGTAAGTGACTATTTACTCTCTACACGAATTATATATTCAACCCTAATGCGTTGCATATGCTGAAGTAGTTTGAATTACAGGATGGTAGGATCAACTATCAGGAGTTCTGTACCATGATGAGAACTGGAAACCAGCACCAAGGCAAGCTCTTCTAGGCATACGGAATCTATCCCATATTTCTGCGCACGCCTCTCAAAACATTAAGACTATGATTTCTCATAATATTTCCAGAGGCATGTAGAGAATCTGAAGTCGTTCCTGTATACATCCTGTTGATTTGAACCACAAGTTGTGTAATTTATCTTTTACAATTTCTTCTGTTTGTTCATCGTCATCTAGTTTGATTTCTGCGAGTGAAGGTTCCTTACTGCAATTTTGTAAAATGTATTTTCATCAGGTATCTTGTCATAACATGTATACTTTAGCCTGGTTACTCAATATTGTATATCAAATGTTTAAGCTTATATCAGAAGTTCTCCGACTGAGATTGCAACATGGACCATATAAATGGGAAAATTGAACAGATTACCAGCGAGAAGATGAAAGGAAATCATGGAAATTGTCATTATTTCTGAGAAACTTAGACGGTACATGGAAACGTATTTCCCATTTAAAACAAGAAAAAAGAAACAATCTGGAAAATCAACACACCAAGGCTGCTCAGTCAATTAAAGCCACTGACAGAGCTGAGCAGTTATTATAATATCCTGAGGGTTGATCGATCAAAAACCATGGATTTTGATAAGATCTTTGCTGACAAGATTAGCACTGACAAGGAAACTCTGAACGTTCTTTCGCTGATCTCCTTGGAGCTGGATTATCTTGCCAAGTTCTTTGTCATGCACAACATTCCCGTTGCAGCAGAATTCTTTCTTCAGGGCCTTGAGAATTTTCTCCAAGCTGTATTCTTTAGGCAAGCCTTGAACAGTCGTCAGGTTTTTCTTTCCATTCCTCTGGTAAATACGGATATGAACGTAATCTTTAGCGCCAGCAGCACCTGAATCTTTTGCCTCAGAGAATGGATCAAAAGCAGTTGGGATCTGAACTTCTAGATCAACCATGTACTTTGCTTGATTAAAACTTTAAAAACCTCTGAACGTTCAGTATAAAAACCCAAATAAATAACTTACAATAATGACCAACAGTGAACGTTCAGTATAAAAAAGAAACAAGAAAACAACGATCCGCAAAGGGATTATCAAAGAACCGATCAGATGAGGAACAAATGATAAAAACAAAATAGAGAAACTCGGTATTACCTTGAACACAGAGAGCAGATGAGAACAGAAATAAGAAAAGGACGTCGGGTACGGGAATCGGGAATCGGGAAACGGAGGATGGGAAAGAAAGAAGGGCGGGAGAGGTGTATTTATAGAGTTTCGAAGGAGTCGGTAAATTACCTGTCAACAGACAGCTAATCCGTGGTTAAGCAAAAGACGGCCACAAGTTGGACAGCCATGATTATGCCCGTGGAATTTATGTTAATAACGTAATTATTTGTAATAATTATTCAAGTAAATAAATTAAATTAAATTATATATTTAATAGAAAATAAAAGGAAGCGTGGAATGGACGCAGTGAGAAGGAAAATTCTGGGGGAGGTGAAGTGGGACCCCCTTCGCAATCAAGTCCACAATTCGGTTGGATTGAGAAGAATCCAGAAAGCCAATCTTTTCCATTAAAAATTATAAATATTATAACTTAGGATGATAATTTATGACATCATTAATATAATTAACTTGATATGATTTATATTTAAAAAATTAGATATTATATTTAAAGAAAAATATTATATTAATTTATAATATAATTTTTATTTTTATTTGTATTTTTATTATATAAATAATAAATTTTGATTTATGAATGAGAACCTTGAAAATTACATCCCTCCATCCAATCGAGAATTAAAGATGAAATGGGTAATTTTGTTAGAGACAGTTGGGATCTAATTCCATTCCTATGGAACTCGCAGAATAGACTTATTCGAGTTTTTATAATAAATAGTATTAATATTATTATACAGCAGAGAAATTAAGAATAAACTCCGGTTGACCAATCATCCTTGTCAAAGGTTAGTCTCCTCTATTTTATATTTTAATTTTTTTTTCATTATTTCCGGTCCATGCAATGCAATGAATAGAACCTGAAAAGTCGGCTTAAAGTCAAAAGCATATCGTATTCAAGAATATCCATTTTTGTAAATCATTTATTCGTTTCATCATTATTATATTTTATCAATATATTTTTAATTAAATATTTTAAATAATAAAAATAAAAAAATTATTTTAAAATAGCCGTATGGTGGATAAATAAAGATAAATATGAAACTATAATTATTCCTAATTCGATTTAGTTTAAATTCATATTAAAAATAAATATATATATATATATATATATATATATATATATATATATATATGTTTTATTGTATAATTTAAGATATATTAAAAATAAATATTCCCGGAGAAGGTGGGGAAGATAAGGATAAGTTTCTTCCACGCTACTTCGAATAAAACTTTAATTTCATAAATATTCATACCATATGTCATTTAGTGATCAAATATTTATATTTATGATTAAAATAATCAATTATTTACATTTTTATTTTCAATTTAATACTTTTGGAACATAATTCTTTGCCTTTTTCTTTTAAATCAAGATTTAACAAATTTAGAATATTTTATAGTGTGTTTCTAAATATTTTTTATTTTTATGATATCATTTAAAATATAACATTTCAAAAATATCTTATTTTCATGAAATATTTGATATTTATATAATTTTATTAAATTTATAAATACTTTAAATCAACTAATATGTTTTTTATAATATATATATATATATATTTCAAAACTTTATAAACAAAATAAATTTTATATTTTTCATTCCAAAAATAAAAATAAAAGTTATTTTGTAAAATTAATTTAAAAGTTTAATTAAATTGATTATATTTGATATGCATTATATTATCAATAATTCATTATTTAATTAAAAAATCATATTATTATATAATTAAACTATTCATATTTTAAATTCTCATTGATATACATACTTATTTACAAAAACGAACTAGAAATTGCTCCAACCTTTTATTTATCAAAATCTTTCAATTCCTTGAGGGCTAAATCTCTCAACTCTCTCACTTCTCTATTCGACCAGTCTTCATCTTCTCTAGCCTTGCTGTATATTCCTTCAATCATACCCACATAAAAAGTCCATATTGCCTTAAGCTATGTATCTCCTCCTCAGCTCCACCTCCTATGATAGCCCCACATGCGCCTCACACGCGTGCAATACACCTTCCTTTTTCTTACAACCCCGTCCAGGCCATGCCGTCTCGTCGTATTCATCATGCAGTTCATTATACCGCCCTTCTATCATCCCTTGCGAACCCATGGCTCGTGAGATCTCCGTAATCACCCCTAAATTCCGTTATGGGGTATCTGATTGGGCCAATAACTCGAAGCCCAATGCAATCATTCCATCACCAGCAAGAAGCTCCATATTGGGTTCGATAGTATGGCTGAAACTGGGCTTGGTAAAGGGCCTGGCCGGTCCGTCAACGGAAGACTCTCATGGGCGAAGGCAGCGGCATGCATCAGATGTAGAGCTGAAGCTGCAGCCATAGCTTGGTCACGGTTGCCACCAATGAGCTCACAGGCGGCTATACACAAAGCCGGAGCGGAGGTTTCCGGCGCGGCAAAGGTCAAATGATGAATGGGTTCGAATACGGCAAGCGGAGGACGTAGAGGGATGACCTCTTTGAGATGGTTTTCAATGGCGGAATTTAAAGAAGGCCAGTACTCGATCTTTTCGGAAGTGGACATGGCAGATAGTGCAGCAGGTCCGTAAGAAAATAATGGACCATGGGCACGAAGAGATAGTGAAAGACTGCCAGGAGCCACCACCGGATTGCGGTGGAGAGGTAGGGGTCCGGGCATGGGAAGGCAAGAAAGAGGAAGGTGAGGGCGGGGAGGCGGTGTGCTGTGAGAGTTGGATGGTTGTGACGTTGGCTTGATGGTGGGCTTAGGTTGGTATCTTGTGCGTTAATACATGAAATTCTTTGCTACAACGTTGGTATGTGGATAGAGAGGTTATTCCTGTGATTCTCAACGTGGGCGTCTAAAACATATTGAATTAAAATCGTATGGACTTCATATTTTACTTTTAATCAAATTATATATTTTTAAAATTTCCTATAGACAAATGAAAATGTGTAAAATTTTATTGGGGAAACAGGACGGTCCAATCATATATGAATCGTAGTTAGTATTGTAGATGATGTTCATGTGAATGATACCAACCACTTGTTTCATTTTAGTCCTATTATTATTATTTGTTACGTGTCAAGTTTGTAGAGGAGCACCATATATTTGGCTGAAATATTATTCACTTTAATAACATTTGATCAGTCAAATAAAATTATAATTAATAATCATTAAGATATAAATTAAAGTTTAATATATATTTTTAAAAAAAAAATTAGCCAAATTAAAGGAGACATGAACTGGAGTAAATCCTGAAACTAAAGACATGATGGGACAAAATGTCAAAGTCATAAGTGGGAATCGAAAAATTTCATTTCATTAGAGCTTAAGCAACAGAGTCTGTTTTGCGGTATGAGAGGTTGATAGGATCAGTCCCACAGCTTGTCGTGTCTGTATTGCATTGTATTCTCAGTATCGGAAGCAAATATGACGTATGAAAAGCTTCATAATGTTATAATTTTGATGTAAAGATGACATGAACTCTCTTCCATGTGAAACCAATCATGCTAACTCCACTTACATCACACCACCATAATGATTCTTCTTAGACTTAGCAACCACAGCACAGCCCCACTCCCTTTCTCTCTTCCCACTAATTAAGCTTTCCCACATTTATATCCATATATATATATTGGTTATATACATATATATCTATAATCATCTTCATCTCCTTCCGCCTCCATGCCTCCATTCCTCAAGCTTTTTGATTCTTCTCTTAGAGTTTCTGTCGTTCCTCTAACTCTTGCTACCATTTGGTTAACTCTCACTAATCATCAAGATAATACCACCTATGGAAATCTTCACTACAGCGATCTTACCGGCCTCAAGTAATATATATATAATATGTACATATATATATACACTCGCTTGATTTTCTTACATTATACTTTATCGTTTTTGCTTAGGTACATGGTTTGCACAAGTGCCATTTGTGCTTGTTATGCTTTTGTTGCTGCTGTCTGCACTTGGATCAAATGCTTGGTTAATAAAGTTTGGCTCTTCTTCGTCTCCGACCAGGTTCTACTGCTAAATCCCAATAAAGGAAATTCATTGGTTTTTTCATTTCTTTCGACGATGGAACTTCTGCTAGATTCAAGTTTTTTTCTGATACCCTCTTCACTTCTGAACATGTTGTGATGTTTTTTAGCAGATTATAACTTACTTAATGGTGACATCAATGGCTGCTGTGTGGGAGATACTATACATAGCCTATAATGGTGATCAAACAGTGACATGGAGTGAAGCCTGCACTTCTTATGGAAATTTTTGCAATAGAATGAAGATAGCTCTGATTCTTCATGCCTTGGCCGTCTGTTTCTTTATGGTTGTATCAGTCATATCTGCTTATAGAGCTTTTAGCATGTTTCAACCTCCTCCTCCTCCTCCTACTGCTGATTCTAAACAAGATGATGCAACTTGACTACATACATATAAATCTGACATTTTAATGCTAATATATGTATGCTCTGTGAATTATAACATATTTAATTAAAAAATTTCCCATCATCGACTTTATATAAAAGTAAAAATGTAATTCTTCGTGATCAGAATCCTCATGGGACCAAAAATAAGGAAGTTTATATGATTGTTTTGCCCATCCCACCTGCCTTGCCAGTTTCCTTTTTCCATGCCTTGTGATCAAGGACGCAGCTCTCCTCCAAAGCCTGCAATTGTGGAATCCTGGCTCCACTCCCTGTCTGTATCCCACTGGTGAGTAGAAGTACATAGTCTGTCTTAACTCTATCAGTTTGGCTTATTACATAACTTGGTCTATTACCAAAGCTACAATGATATCCGCAATTTACGAGGAAAACAACAAAAATCATGGATGGCTTCCTTTACATGACTTACAGCGGTGAAATACACACCTGGGAAATCATTCTAAAGTCCGAGCCTGAGATTATGTAATCGGTCCTTAAACAAGCCGGAGATGCATCTAATAATACCATTATTTATTTGGAATCAAGTTTCAAATTGAAAAATTCAATTAAATCAATCATATTTTATTTTAAAATTTTTAAATCTACAATATATTCAATTAAATTATATTGATCATAATTTATATTATCATCGAAAATTAGAGAACAATTTGAACGTTGCAAATGGAATTATTCTCCTTATCAATGGTTGGTCCATCAAATCTTGTCTGGAATTATTTGATTTTTTTGTTCTTCTCCAAACCTAGATTTTCAATTTTTAATATTTTAATATTTTCTTTTTCTATAGTTTACAATCAAATAATTAAACAAATTGTACTATTTTTTCTTAAATTATATTATTTAACAAAAATCATGCTCATTTCATTTTAATTTTAAGTCATTTAGCTGGATTTGATAAATATTCATCAAACTAATTTAATAAATAGATTAATTAAAATAAATAATATTTAATTATATTATAATTATAATTCGATCAAATATTTTAACTATATATATAAATTATAAATATAAAAAATATTTTAAAAAATTTAATTATCAATATAAGTCAATAAAATTTAATTTATATTTAAGCTGAAAGCAACTTGGTTTGCATCCCAAACTAACCGTTCGATTTTGTTTTAATTTTCGAAACCCTCGAATCTCTAAAACAAAAACCGGAAAATAAAACCAAATAAAACGTCGCCGTTTCTTCCACTAAACTGACATAAATCTGAAGGAAAAAAGTTCTTCAAGAAAGATCCATTCTTTTCGCTCAGTTAATTATCTCTCAACGCAATCAATTTCCGTTTTTAAACGAAATCACGTAACAGTCTTCACTGATCTGCACGCAAGAGACTCCATAGATCATGGCCAAGAGCTCCTTCAAGCTTGAACACCCTCTCGGTTCCCCCTCTATTTTTCTTTTAAATTTTTGTATTCACATATCTCTGTGTTCATTTACGTAATAGTTGATCGATTTTGATTGTTCGATCCATTTGTTCTGACTCTGCTCTTTTATTGATTGATTATAATTTCTATGATCTGGGTGGTTGTTAATATTTACAAAGATTGCACCGATAATTAGTTTTAGTTTCAGATATGGTTTCATCGAAAACGAGCACCAGAGTTGACCTTGTAATCATGGGTCTCCGATAGCATGAAAAGGGTTTCGTTCCATGTTTTCCAAGTGATTTTGGTATAAATGCGATATTTGAGTTTTGATTGTAAAAGTAGCGGTAAAAATAAGAGTAGAAGATCATGAAATATTTTGTGCTTGATGGAATTATGATTAACATGATGATAGAGTAACAGGCTCTTGATCATGAAATAATTTCCAGTGTAGTGTTTAAGCATTACTACCACCTTATGTTCTTTTTTAGCATGGCTAATTATGTTTTCCCCCTGTTTTCTCTTAACTACGTGGCAGAGCGGAGGCAGGCAGAATCAGCTCGCATCAGGGAGAAATATCCTGATAGAATTCCAGTATGAGATCACATTTTTCATCAACAGTGCAGTCTATTTTCAGGAATGTGTTATGCAAGTTGTTTTATTCATTTTGTGTCTGTGTTTGTTTGGTTACGTAGGTTATTGTAGAGAGGGCCGAAAGAAGTGACATACCTGACATTGACAAGAAGAAGTAATTTCTGCTTTGGTCTAACATTTCCTTTTTGCCATCTTTAGTGTGAATGTTGTTAAATCATCGCCTGGTCTTTGCTATTATCCCGGAATGTGTTTTTCTGTGTGTTAGGAGGAAAGAAAATAGGGAAGAAAGGAAAAATTGCTTTACTTTCCTTTTTTTTTTTTCTCCTTATTTTGAATCCTCCCTTGTTTTCCTCTGAGCCAGACAATGACTCAAGTGTTCGAATTGCTTTTTCTGTGTTCCTTCGTCTTGAAATAGTTCATTTGTGTATCGTGTTGGTCTTTACCTGCAGACTGATTGCTACACTTGGATAGATTTTCTAGTATCTATCTGCCCTTGTTCGACTGATTTTGGTTTTCAATTATGGGATGCAGATACCTGGTTCCAGCTGATCTAACTGTTGGTCAATTTGTGTATGTGGTTCGGAAAAGAATAAAGCTCAGTGCTGAGAAGGCTATCTTCATATTTGTCAAGAACATATTGCCTCCCACTAGTGAGAATGATCTACATCTTTGTTTAGTACTATAAACGTTTATGTGATTATTTCATTTTTACCGTTTAACCCAATCGTTTTTCCTGACCTCCACAGCTGCCATGATGTCTGCAATTTATGAGGAAAACAAAGATGAGGATGGCTTCCTGTACATGACCTATAGTGGTGAGAACACATTCGGTGCTTCAGTCAAGGTGCAGTCAAGCTGAATCTTTGCCATCAAAGTGTTTTCAAATGGCAAAATGAAACGGATATGTAAATTCTGGGTCCTCTTTCTACCCTTTCTATGGATATACCCTGTTTAAACTCATTGATACTGCTCCTCAAGTCTCTGTGCATGACCACCATTTAATTATATGCCGTGAATATATGTTATCTACATATCTAATTTCAGACGAGCAATTTTAGCTGTGACGGTTCTTACTGGTTTACTAGTTTCAAATCAGCCAACCATTTGGATGATGCTTGGTGTTTGTGCTTGCGTTGGGTCAAATAGATACTTTTCCATTCACTGAACATGATTCTACGGGGATGATCCTTGGATGCTGAAGGTATCATCCTTGGGTGTGATCTCTTAGATGCTATGGGTTTGCTTTCAAGATTTTTCTGATATGATTAGGATTTCATATTAAAAGAATTTTAACCCTTAAATTCATGGCTTACAGGTTTCCTTCAGAACTAGTACATTTTACAACCATAAATTCCGAATAGCTCGCGCAAATTCTGATAGAAAGCGCCATTTCTTTGTCTTCCCAAGTCAGATTAGCAGCTAATGCTTATCTGAAGTCACAATCTAATTCGGTATCAGTTGATGGTTTGTTCCATTAAACGTATGAAAAGAAATTCTTGTTTCATGGTATTATACATCTCGTTGACGTTAACACTTAGATTGATTATCTGAATGAACAAAACCCATTAAAGTTCAACACAGAACAAAAATCAAACAAATAGAAGACGACAAATACCCCATTAACACAGAAGCCTTACGTTCTCTCTCTCTCTCTTGTGATTTTTCTGTCTGCTCCACTTAGCAAATTCCTGGCAAGTTGTCCCAGGAGCAAGAGCCAAGGGTCCTGCTGTGGTCTGATGGGGGAAATAACGAAGCTAATTGCTGCATCTCAAACCCAATATTATCATCTGTCACGACTGATTGGCCGTTGGAGATATCCCCACTATCACTATACAACTCCGGCTGCATTGATGATGGAAGGTTGTTCAAAACCTTCGTCAAGTCCTCAGGCATTTCGATGAGTTGATTGTCAATTTCAAGCTTTGAATCATATCCTGCATGTATGAATTAAGGAACACAAGCACGGTTGCAATTATAACAAAATCGTATTCAACTAAAGGATGGCATATCTGACTGGCGATACTTGTCAATTCTATTCAGTTTAAGGACATGATTAACTAACATGTGAAGAAGTAATGCTTAAGCAATCAAACAAACTAACCCAAAGATAAAGCATGAGAATCGCATAGATCCCAATTTGTGTCAAATCCTTCAGATATGAACTTCTGTTCCTGCAAAGAGATACTGTTCTGGTCTGTGAAAGTCTGGCCACATTCAGTCGTTAGTTTAGCCTCTTGCAAAAGATCTTCCAATGCAAATTCCAGTTTTCCATCAAACTTATCTTTAACAATTCTCTTCTTTGCAACTTTTTTACCGAACTTGCAACCAGCAGTAGCAATGCCAATACCCATATTCCTATTCTGGTTATTGGGTAATACAACTTGGTTTGAAGGGAGCTCTTGTTGCCTGACAGCAGCTAAAAGCGAACACATTTCCTGATTCTCCTTGTGTATCTCATTATGAAAATCACTGCTGCTCCCACCATTGCCCCCACTAGCAAAGCAAGTAGGCATCTGATGGCCACCCATAGGAGAAGTGTTAGGTGCAGAAGCATGGAGCAATGGTGATACGGGCATAGAGTACTGACAATTAGTATTCACATTGAAAGGGACGTTGTTGCCAGGTGAAGAGGAGAAACGTTTGAAGCGCATAGGAGTTTGAAGAACAGGAGGTGATCTTGGCATGTTGAAGTCAAAAGAAGGAAAATTGGTTGTTGGTGTAGTGGATGGAGAAGACAAAGGAGAAAGAGGTGGAGGAGTAGAAGAAGTAACAGCAACAGTTTGAAACGAAAATGAAGAGGTTGGTGTAGATGGTAAGGAATATGAATTATGGTTATGGTGGTGAAGGTGATGAGCTTGAGAGAAGTCAAAAGGGGGTGTAGAAACGCTGGTGGAAGTGGTGGTGGGTGAAAGAGGAGGAGTGTGGTGATGGTGGTGAGTTGGGGTGGTCGGAGATGGAAAATGATGAGTTTGGAAGGTGAAAGAAGATGGAGGCGTTGTTGGGATTGAAATGGGCGGAGATTTGTAATGGTGGTGGTGATTAAAATGAGGACTTGGTGGATTTTGTGGCTGAATGTCTGGTGGATAAAGAGGTAAACCTTGACGTTGATGTCTCTTTATTCTTGTGTTCCAATAATTCTTGATTTCGTTGTCTGTCCGTCCTGGAAGCTGTTTATATCCAAACAAATACATGCAACAAAACGAAACTAAGACAGAGAACAAAATCAAAGATATGTGGAAGTGAAAATAATGATTAAGATCATCATTTTGTTCTCTTTTTTCAGGAATAAAGGGGGAAAATAATATGACAAATACGTTCTTATCATGTTGTAATGGTACGAACGAACTCTTTTTCGATAATAATATATACCACAGTAGCCATGCGAGCCCATTTGTTGCCAAACTTAGCATGCAACTCGACGATGAGTCTCTCTTCTTCCGGAGAGAAGGCGCCTTTTTTAAGATTAGGTCTCAAATGATTAGCCCAACGAAGCCTGCAGCTTTTTCCACAACGAGCCAATCCTGAATGCCTTTGCACTGCATTCCAATTGCCTTCACCATGTTTTCTTACGTACTCCATTAATATAGCATCCTCCTCAGCTGTCCATGGTCCTTTCTTCAAATGAGCATCATTATCTCCTCCTCCTCCTCCACCATCTTTATGATGCATTTGATCATGAAAATCAACAACACTTGCACCGTCCCCTGATCTTGATGACCCACCCACATCATTACCGTTGTTTGCCGTTGAAATCATTTTCATCGGCAAAGAAATCCAGATAAGCAAAACAACCCACCTGATCAACTTCCTTTTTGTGCCAGATAATGCTGCTTTTGTTCAAGATGTTTCTTTCTATAATTCTTTCCCCTTCTCTTTCACCCTATCTTTGTTTCTTCCTTTCTCGTCTCCGCGTGTATATATGTATGTATAGAGAGAGAAACAATCACCAGAGCAACAGATGAAAAGCGAAAGACTTCTGGTTAATGGGATTTTAGAGTTTACTTCTGTATATCAATCTACAAACTTTTCCCTAGCCGCAATGACTCCAAGAAAATCAGAAAAAAAAAAAAAATTTCTGCTAATTCTGCACGAAGCTTTTTTAACTTAGTGAATTGCTTGATTGATATTCTTTCTTTCTTTATTCCTTTCCTTCTTTCTTTCTGTTCTATTATGGTAGAATACGTACATTAGGGAAATGCATGTCTTTTTTTTTTTGTTTTGTTTTTTACATGCAAAGAAAGAAAGAAAGGGATAGAGAGAGAGGAGAAAGGAAAGGAAAGTGGGGTTAGTGAATGGAATGGGGTTTAGGAGGATGGATTGGCAACCAACAAAAATGGGTTAAGGATTTAAAGCAATGAGACTCGTTTGGACAGTGGAGAAAAGAAATAGCCATCTTTTTCTCATAGCTTCAATGGCAGCCCTTTTTATTCGGTTCCTTTGCTCTTTCTGACACAATTCTGTGTCTTCCCATGCAATAACGAATCCTCTTACATATCCTATGTATGACTTTTGTTAGAGTATCTTTGACCTTGTTTAAAATGGTAGAATGCCAGAGTCGTTTAACATAATATTAACTTATTTTTAATCTGATTATTTAACGAATTAAATTTAATCCTAATATTAAGCTAACAGAGTAGTCTTTTAGCATATTCTAAGTATTACATATATTGAGAACGTGTAATTAATCAAGTGTGTTCTCCTCTGCAATCGTGGAGGCGTTTTTCAATGCTGAAAATGGAGAAACTAAGGAAGGTGGTGAACGAAATCGCCTACACCCATGATTTTACAAAGCTCCCCGTCATCCATCGTTCATTAATCCCCGTGCTTTCACTGTCGTCTTCTCTGTATACGCTTGCTCTTTCCCTCCGCCATCATCTCTACGGCTTTGCCATTTTCTCCAAGCACCAGTATGTCCCTTTACTTTTTTCTCAGTTTCTTTTCATGGGTAAGATTGTTATTTTCTTAAAAAATTTTTCATGGGCAATGATTTTGTTACGAAAGTTGAAGGCTTTGCAAACATGAGAGAATTTGAAATTTTTAAAGTTTGAAGGTTACCGGTGCCAGTAATAAGTGTTGGGAATATGACGTGGGGAGGCAACGGGAAGACCCCAATGGTTGAATTCATTGCTCGATTCTTATCTGATTCTGGAATTTCACCTCTCATTCTCACTAGGGTAATCCAAGAAAACAGCTTTTCTTCTTCTTCTTCTTCTTACTTCCATGATAATTTCGTTTGATTGTTTAAATGATATTTGAATACTGTGCTAGGGTTATGCTGGTGGAGATGAAGCGAAGATGCTTGCAAGGCATTTCACAGGGAAACCTGTAAAGATTGGTATAGGTGCCAATCGAGCTGCCACTGCAAATTCCTTTTTGAAACTATATGGATACATTGATCCTTTCAGTTATTTAGGCAATGAAACATGGGCTAATCACAAAGATGGAAGTTCGCATAATTTGGAAAAGATTGGTGTTGTTGTACTTGATGATGGAATGCAGGTACTTGCTATGAAATTTGCTCATTGATGTGTTGATTATGTGTTGTTCATTCTGGAAAGCAGAATACATGTTTTTTCTTGCTCATTGACTGATTTATTGTTGTCATTTAAGGTTACTTTTGACTGCTGGACTTAAGAGCATGATTTTCTGACTCAAGGTTACTAGAGACTGTTGCTAATAATTGTGTTCTTTTTGTATTTGGAAGATAGCATTGGAGCTTGCATCGTGATCTTGAGGTTGTGATGGTTAATGGGTTGTCGTTATGGGGAAACCGTCGACTAATCCCGCTTGGACCTTTAAGGGAACCTTTGACAGCTCTCAGAAGAGCGGATATCATAGTAGTCCATCATGCAAACTTGGTATGTGAAACTAATTACCTTTCTCGGTCTTTATAGACTACAGGCTTTATGTTCCCCTGGAAATTTATTAAGTTTAAAGTTAGGCTGTAAGATAAGCTCCCTTCATTTGTAAGTTTTATGCAGGTTACAGAACATGATCTTAAAGATATTGAACTAAGAATACTGGAAGCTAAAGAATCTATTCCTATTTTTTTCACTGGAATGATTCCGTCATACTTCTTTGAAGTAGGAGATATCAACTTTAGATTGCCATTGAGTACCATACACAATGCCGTTGTCCTATGTGTTTCTGCTATTGGTTCAGCAAATGCTTTTGTGCAAGGGATGGAGAAGGTACTTCTACGTTTACCTTCTATATAACTTTATGCCGATCCCTTTCCTTGTTATGCTAGTCCAGGATAAAATGTAAAGATAGACATTGAGTTGATACTTGATACTTATTCGATCTTTTCACTGTTCATGTTAACATTTGATTAAAAGGGAACTCTATTTACTGCAGTTGGGAGCATTTTATGTTGATCGAATTGATTTCAGTGATCATCACTCGTTTCAAATCAGGGTATGATTTGTTGTTGTCTCTAAATTTTATATGCTGTCCAACTTTTGTACAATTGAAAGAGTCTGGTGCTTTATGCAAATATGTTGATTCTGGCTCTGATCAATATGATTATAATTAATCTAGGATATGGAGATGATCATGGTGAAACTCAGGATGTTGGAGAAGAAGTTTGGTTTGAAGCCAATCGTTGTCGTAACAGAGAAGGTTCGTTTGTTTGAGGACTGGATCGACTATAAATTCCAGTACCGTAGTCATATAAGTTTGTGCTTGTTTTCACCATGATCGTTGTGGTGAGTAGTATATTATAGTTCTAGCTAATTGTTCACTAATTTTATCTGTTTAAATTCAGGATTATGATCGAGACTCGAAGATTTTGCGGCATTTGAATCCTTTCAAGACCCTTGTACTCTGTTCAGAATTACAAATCATTCCTAATAGAGGGCACACTCAGGGCAGTTTCATCAAGTTGTTGAAAGAGCTGCTGAAGATAAAATGGTTAGGTGGAAGAAGAAACTAAACTTTCAATCACAATAGCAATCTTCATGATCAACCAGACCACCATTTTTCCTGGAAAGGAAGTCCACCAACCCGAGGATAGAACGGTTGATCAACTAACTTGAGTCATGGCTTACCTTCTGACTTACCCAGGAAATTAGGTGCATCAAGAGCTGGGATATGAAAGTAAAGAGCGAGTCTTTTTGGTTGACTTTTAGAATAACTTATCGACATTCACCGCAAGAGATTCCTGAAGTACCTCTTTTCTTTGGCCAAAAAGTTCTGTAACGACAAATATCAAACTACCATTATTTCCATTTGTGGGTCGGGGCCATTTTAGCTAATTATGATAAAAAGGGAAAAAACTGTATACTTTTTTTGGTGAAAGTAAAAACAAAAATCCTAATTTATGATAAAAATGAAAGTTATTCCTAATTGACGGGATGATCATCAGTCTAACTGGTGGCCCGTCAGGGCTAACAACGGAATATCGAAGACTAAAAAGGCCTTGCGGTGAGCGTGGATCGAACACGCGACCTTCAGATCTTCAGTCTGACGCTCTCCCAACTGAGCTATCCCCGCTCGATGCTTCCAAAAGCTTGACTTTTAAAAAGTTTAAATTAAAGTAATGCTGGGCAATTTATTTCAAAGGGCCCAATTTTATAGTCAATGGGCCTCAGTTGGGCCCATTAATCCTCAAAATCGTATTTATGTACGATTTTTGTTGGCACAGAGGCTCGCCCCTGAACTGCACTAGCTTCCATGGCTATGCTTCCGAGCGCCACCAATTCATTCCCTCAGTCATTTCACCTCCTCAATCCGCCGCGAAAGGTATCCTTATCTGTTTCCAGAGATAATTCTGAAACCGAATCAGTTTCTATTATTCATTCTCCTGCTGCCAAGGTAGCAGTATCGACACCGAGAGAAGGTAAAAAATGGATGAAAGAAGGAACGAATTGGGGAAAAGTGAAGGAAAGGCAAGTGAGAGAGGAAAAAGAGGAAACGAATATGAAAATCGCTTCTAGAAAAGCGATATCGGTGATACTTAGAAGAGAAGCGACGAAAGCTATAATTGAGAAGAAGAGAGGTCCTTATAATTCTAAGAAGTTGCTTCCAAGGACTGTTCTAGAAGCTCTTCATGAACGCATTACTGCTCTGCGTTGGGAATCTGCGCTTAAGGTCAGTTCCTTCCATTAACTGTAATTTGATCTTTTCTTTTTTTTAAAAAAAAAAAAATCATGTAGCTCTACTAATTTTTGAGGAAAAGCGACTTCATTTTCTTGCCATGGTATAGGTGTTTGAACTACTACGAGAGCAGATGTGGTACAGGCCTTATCCTGGTATGTATGTGAAACTAATTGTGATGCTGGGAAAGTGTAAACAGCCCGAGAAAGCTCGTGAGCTTTTCCAAGCTATGATTGATGAAGGTTGCATTGTGAATCGTGAATCCTATACTGCTTTGTTGTCTGCTTATGGTAGGACCGGTCTCCTTGATAAAGCATTTTCATTGTTGGAGGAAATGAAGAATAGTGATCCTGATTGCCAGCCTGATGTCCATACTTATTCGATCCTCATCAAATCATGTGTTCAAGTTTTTTCTTTTGACAAAGCACAGGCGCTTCTTTCTGATATGGAGAGCTTCGGGATTAGTCCTAACACAACCACATTTAACACTCTCATTGATGCCTATGGAAAAGCAAAAATGTAATTTGTCAATTCTTAAGCAATTTTAAGAACTGTTAGTCCTCACTCCATATGGTTGCTGAGAAAATGATGGAAGAATATGAGTACAGAACTGATTCAGCCATTAATTCGTTTGATTCTGTTAACCGTCATATAGAACTTTAATATGGCTACCGTCTTTTTTTTTTTTGCATACAATTCCTTCATCTAACCAATTTCGGGGCAAGAATTGGTTGTGTTCTCAGCGACTACCCTATGGAGCATGGCATTGCTGTTCCATTGGGAAGACATACTCATTATTTCTATTTTTTTTTAAGGTTTGAAGAGATGGAAGCAACTTTGGTGAAGATGCTCAACAAGAAGAATTGTGAGCCTGATGTTTGGACGATGAATTCCACAATAAGAGCCTTTGGCAACAGTGGGCAAATTGAAATGATGGAGAAGTGTTATGAGAAGTTTCAGGGTGCAGGGATTGAACCTAGCATTATGACCTTCAACATTCTCTTGGATTCCTATGGAAAAGCTGGAGATTACCAGAAAATGGGTGCGGTAATGGAATACATGCAAAAATACCATTACTCTTGGACAATTATAACTTATAATGTAGTTATAGATGCGTTTGGGAGGGCTGGAGATTTGAAACAGATGGAGTATTTGTTTAGGTTAATGCGGTCAGACAGGATCAAGCCAAGCTGTGTTACGCTCTGCTCTCTTGTACGAGCTTATGGGCAAGCAGAGAAACCTGAAAAAATTGAAGGGGTTTTGCGTTTTATTGAGAATTCCGATGTAACATTAGATACTGTATTTTTCAATTGTTTGGTGGATGCTTATGGGAGAATGGGTTGCTTTGCCGAGATGAAGGGTGTGCTTGCTCTGATGGAACAGAAAGGATATGAGCCTGATAAAGTTACTTACAGAACTATGATTAAAGCCTATTCAAGTAAAGGGATGACCAAACATGTGAAGGAGCTCCAAGATCTTCTAGTATCCGTTGAAGGGCCTCAATTGCAGAGAAAGAAGCCTGATTTTTAATGAAACTTCCAAAGGTTATATTGCTTGATTTCCTGGGAAGAGTAATGTTTAATTATATAATGCGCTTGAAGAGCTTTTATCCTCCAAGTTGTATTTGCACCTAAGCGCCGGCCAGAGTAGTGGCAATTGGATGCATAACTGTAATGACTCAACTGTTAACTTCAGCGTTTTGGTGGTAATGTTGTCCGATGTGTGAAACGGGCCAAAGCTGAGCCATCCAGTGACAATAATTTACCAAAATTGTTTAATGGCCAGCAAGACTGAATTATCATTACTTGTCAAAGAAGCTGCTGGAAGTAGAAAGTTGGATGATCTTTGCGGGTAATTTGTCTCCAGTGGCTATCAGATGACTGTATGCAAACTTCTCTTTTGTTGGTTTTTCATTTTAGTAATGTTAAATATGCGATTGTTGTAGATAGTTACGCATGATATACTTTTGCCTTAGTGGAGCAGTATGGATCGTGCCCAAATGTGTGCATACTTGCCCTTGTACATTAACCACATACATATTTTTCTACTTATAATTTCCTCGAATCAAAGTTTTTTATTTCTTACACTGATATTCGATATTGCCAATGTTTTCCACTAAAAGTTAAGCTAGTCCATGATTTGCATTCATCGATTTTTTCCAAATTCCAACATAACATGCTTGTTGTATTGCAGCATTGTGGTGAACTAGATTCTACAGCACCTCTTTCTTCTGAATTAGAATGGGTCAGTCACAAATGAAGGAATGGTTTTCTTGTGCTGAAAGTTATTATGCATCTAAAGCAGCTCCTTTTCATGAAAAAAAAAGGGTTGTCTTTTTGGAGTTGAGCCTCCTATGGTTATATATCGGTTAACTTTATCCCCGATGCTTAGTTTTGGTTGAAGTGGATGATCATTGTTAAAATGGGTTATTTTAGCCTAGTGGCGATTAGGATAGTACTTGCAGGTTTGGACTTTACTGATTCTTCTATACTCCGAAAATGTCCTATATTACTTCCCCGGGATGTCCTTGTGCCATGGTGAAGCAGAATAACCTCACATTTTTGCCAGTCATTCTTTTCCTCATCAACGCTCATATAGCTTAATCATGCAGAATTGTACTTAATTTATTTTACATTCCCCCCTTTCCAAAATGAATTTTGCATGATGACTCTGATAGCTTCGGTTATTATAAACGTTTTTGGTTTAGGTGAATAGGGTAAAGGTGGAAAACTACCGATTAAGAGGGCGATGGAGGCAGTAAAGCATACCACCAAAGAAAACACCGCAGCCCCCTGGTCTGTAAGTTTGCAAGTAAATCATTCTCGTTTCTATGATGCCTTCAGAACCTGAGGAGGAATTCTTAGGCAACATAAGTCTTTGCTAAGATGAACATGGTTGGAAAACTGTACAATAATGGTATTGTTATTTATTGTGGTCGTGGGGAGGGAGGAATGTTGTGCCATATCTTGCCAAAAGAGTATTAGTATTGTTGCAACTTGTGACGTGTGATCAGCTGTTTAGTTTTTCCATTGCGGAAGATAATGATGGAAAACTCATGAAATATCCCTTTTCTTGTTTGAAGGCACTATTTTATAAATATTATTATTCATTCGTTCACGGCAGAGTAGGGGAGATTTTTTAAAGCAAATGAATGTAAGGTAGATAACAAGGTAGAGTTATTAATGATTTATCTTGTCTGGATTGGACAGAAAGTAACTAAAGGATTAATTTAATAACATATTGTTTGCTTTCACGGTGGTACATTATCTTTGAGGGATTGGGATCGAAGAGTCTTGGAGGCTATCGAAAAGTTTTCCTTGTAAATTTACTTCCCTATAAGATTGGATATTTTTTTTCTTTGGTAAAAAAAACATGGAGGGTTTGGTAAATTGTGGGATGTTGAAGTTGCAGATACTGACGGTCTCCCCTACTGATTGTTTCTGTCTTGGATTGCAGGGTTTCAAATGATGCTTGCTGAATCTGATTCCTTGAACAGTCATACCTCATAATTGCATGATCTGGCGAAGTTCAAACCAGGTTTGTCTAAATATGGTCTTATTGAAGAAGACATTCTTGAGAAAGTAATGTTGTTTCTGTTTGTTTAACGATTTTAACGAGTGGTATTTGTGACCTACAGGCAACTTAGGAAGCAATTCGCCAAGGGATTGGTAGACAACTCATTTTCTTCTGGCATCCTCCGAAGAAGTAAGAAAATTATGTCTAGCTGGTTATATAGAACAAAATTTCGAAGAAATCACAAGAATAAATAACGTTAAACAAATACCCATTACAACCAATCATGTCCTAGTGCCTTTCAAGTTTAAAGCCTCTTTTCTTAGTTTGTAATTTTTACTTTGGTTGCTTCAGCATCTTCAACACGAGATATGATTTTCAAGAACTATCCTCATTTTCCTTATCAGCCTCGAATGATCTCATGACAAAAGCTGGCACGACAAAGTTGGCTATCCCATATACAAACAATAGCAAAGCACTGTCACAAGTTAAAACAGAGAAATGAGTGAACAAGGAAGAAGAAATTCACCAATATTGTTAATTAGACAAGTATAAGTTAACTGACCCGAGTTGGAAGAGTACAAATACGTCACCACCTTGAGCAGGAGAGGTTTCAGCGAGAATGACAAGATTGGTGATGGCAGCATTAGTCTTTACTGATACCCTTTGGCCAGGTTTAACCAGGCTTGTGCCAGTAGTGAGTTGCTGTCTTGAAGGGATCGGCAATTCGTGTTTCTTGACAAATTGCTGGTTTTGTTTAGGTGGTTGTGAATGAAAGGAATTAGGAATCGAGGGGTGAAATTGGATACATTTCATGGTGAGAACTTGCGGTACAGTTTAGTGGAGGAGAGAATGCAGGGCTTTCTGTGGATAATGTTGATGCATATTTAGACTAGACAGTTCAAAGCCAGTTGCCAATCAGATACTGTAGCTTCAGGAAACCTAACTTTTAGATATTTTCTTGCTTTGGGGCTTTGGGCTATATCAAGCAAATAACTACATTACTAAGTTGGTTTTAGTGGGGTTGGAATTGAGAAATGGGCCTTCTGTCTTGAGCTATTTTTGATATGAAATATTGCAATTTATATATTATAATAATTTTTATCAAAGTTTTAAAATTTGTATAATTGTGAAATTGGCTATATAATTCTATTTTATTTTATGTCATTTTATTTTTGAACATGGATGTAATCTTAGTCTGTGTTCAGATTCAGTGAAGAATTTAATGCAATTTTGATTGATTTGCAAGTTTGATTGGATTCTAAATATTCTCAAATGATGAAGTTTGATACCATAAAAATTAATATATGTCAATCATAATTTTAATATAGAAAAAAAGAACTAATTAGAAATATGCATAATTTTACAATATCGATCTATTTTTAAAAAAAAAAGCAATTTATAAACTATAATTAAATCATAATTTTTAAGATATTATATCTCTGAAGACAAGCCTTTTCATTATAAGTTAATCAATTATGAGATTTTATTAAATAATTTATAAATAATATGATATATACTTACGGTTATTGCTAGTCTTTCCGAGCAAGCCCTTTCTTAGATGTTCATTACTTGGTCAATTTCACTCTCAAGTGAACAAGCTGAGCGGCAAACTGATTAAAGATGAGTTCATACCTCTTTTATTCTAGATATGAATGATATGGGAATGCTTAGCAATTAAAGAAAACTCATTGGGTTAAGATGAAACCATACACAGCTCCTTATTCGAGTCCATAATTATTGATTTACAAAAATAGATAATCCCAATTCAAGGGTATAGTTGCACAAGAATCCAAACAACACATGATTATGAATTGGCCATGGTGGGATTGGGATTATTGTCCTCCCTTTTACCTGTTCTTTGCCTACACAAAGTTGGCAATTTGCCCATGTGGGTCTTAAATTTCCAGCCACTTGGGTGGGACTATCTTATAAATGCCACCTAAGCCAGCATCCCTAATTAATATCCTTTCCCTTCTAAAACAATAACCTTTTAAGATAACATACTTATATAGTTTACTTCATACATATTAAAACTATGATTATTGCATTTGAAATCATATATTTTTACTACAATATCTTATTTAATATTTTAAATTTTTAAATTTAATAATTATTTAATAAGATATCATAATTTTTATGATAGAAAACTATAAAATTTTAGTTAAATAAATAAATATTTTAGTATAAAATAAATGTACCTCTATATGTATAAAAACTTTAGACTTAATACATATTTGACAATTTGAACTATAGTCTTACATTAATAGTTAATGTTAGGAAGAAAATGAAAAGAAAAGTTAAAGAATTTATAAGTGCTTATATAATAACAATGCAATGCATATAATATAAAATTTATATAATCAAAATAATTTTTTTTAAAAATTATAAATGATATAAAATCATTCATGAATTTCATCTAAAATATTTATTTATTATTATTGTATACTATATATATATATATTATAAAATTTCAATAAGATGAAGCTAATTTATTCGTTTAGAAATTTGACTAATTTAATTAATACGAAATAAATAAGAAAAGGAATAGATAATTGTGGGGCAGCATATGATTATGATGTGAATTAATTGTGGGCAGCTTCAAATTATTGAACACATCAATTATAAAGAGTACACAAGTTGGCAACTATATTAATTGAAATCACTTTAATGGCTAAGAATGCTACGTCGTTTTGACCTAAATGAATTCAATTAATTCTGGGAAATTCAGAAAAAAAAAACTATGAACTATATTTACGGTTGCATATTAAATGAATTGATATATCATAATCTTTAAAGTCAAATATTATTATAGAATATATTATTATTGGTTTTAATTAATTAGATAATTAAGTAGGTGCAAGCATATGGTAGAGAATTAAAGGGACGGTGCATGTGC
>CANYBF012376784.1:0-18972 GCA_948192965.1 Dalechampia spathulata | reverse complement strand
GCAGTTAACTGCAGAACCTAGGTGATCATTTGCTTGATCAAGGTGAACAACTGTTGGTTCTAAAAGTGATCAACTATTGGATCTGAGCTTGCAGTATCAAAATAAGTGTCTAATATCTTCAAAGACTACATTTGAGACCCTCTACCAAAATACAACATTATCTGGTCAACAACTTGACCAGCAGTCAAAGGTTTGACTGTTATTGATCGTCTACTGGATGAATTTCCTATCTATGCTAAACATGGAAAAGTAATTTATCAATGAAATTGATATTTAAATAGCCTAAGAAAAATACCTAAATTTTTAAGTATTAGTCTACTACATTCTGAGTGATTTTGTGGATTTTTTAGACGTTATGGGTCATGAAAATTAAACTTGGTAAAGAAAATGATCTCTAAAAATTCTGAAATTTTTATAAGAGGCCTAATTCCATGCTTCACAGGGATAAATTATTACTAATTTTGCTAATCTGACATATGTATGACCTATGCAAGTACCTCAAGATGTCATGGCTGATGTGATGAGGCTATTGATGGGATTGCACCGCTACCACAGTTATGAGATGCTGGATGTCCAGGTAAGTACCTATTATAATTGTGAGCATAATGTTTATGCATGAATGTATGACTCATAAACCTATATGTTTATGTTAATGCAGATGAGTAAGCGCTCAGAGTAAGAAGAACATGATCTCTATGTTCAGATGACTAAACAGATGGGTAGAGAGATTACCCAACTGATGACACGGTTGGAGCAATACAACATTTAGGTGCTCAATAGCCCTAGTCCAGATGAGGTGCAGTTAGGCGATGATGATGCTTAAGGCAGACATAATGCCTAGTTCCATAAGCTTGGTGTTGAAACTTTATGACCTTTATATTAGAACATAGGATAGAGTAGTGTAGCCTAACATGGAGGCCTAGTTCACTTGGGCTATGGTGTACAAACCATAAAAGTAGTTGAATGCTTAAACTTTGTATCTTTCAATTTACTAGTGAAAACCCAAAACTGCTTACTGATATTATTTTTTCTGTAAGAATGTTTATCGATCTGTCCGGTTATAGAGATTTACTAATTAGGCTTATGATAAACCAGATGGAGTAGGGTTAGACTCCTTTTCTTATGATTGTAGCATAAATGATTCTTAGGCTAGACAGAGTGAAATAAGGATAGTTTAGCCACCTTAGTGGTAGTCAGCTTCTACTACAAGTAAGAATTCTCAGCTACCTTTACAGGATTTCAACTTAGAAGAGCTATATTTTACCCTTTGCCTCCTATGAGGCTTTATGCTCATTGGGTTGTTTGATTTTGTTTCAGACCCTAACTCTTGTTGAAACTGCCCCCTGGGATTTTTAACTCAGCTGGTCACTCTAGTTTTTGCCTAAGTAGCCTTTTGAAAGGTTTTTAACTTAGTGAGCTTTTATTTTTATTTACAGGTATGGCTTCAGGAGAAGCTGGGAATCCTTGCACCACTAGTAGGTGATTCATAGAGGTACACACCTCGTAGCCATATGCAGATAGGCTACACCTTTAGTGAGGTGAGGACACTAACATTTGATAGTTAGGTTGAGTGGATGGGAGCCATCCTAGAGAGTAAGGTTAGGTGGACCTATCCATGGTGGCACACACAACATGTGACGGTGAGAACCTACGCAGACTGCATTCCGCTACCAGGATTGAGGCATTACATACATTATAGTTCTGCCAAAATCTATTGTCAGTACAACCACAAACACACTATCCCTTAGCTGATAAAGTTTGAGGGAGGACAATTGTTATCCTACTTCTTGGAGCATGTAGAGAGGACCTGGCCTCGCCATAGGATTATGATAGTAGAGATCCCTGGAGCTGGGCCCATCATGGGTGATGAGTATAAGCTGTGGGTGCTATGTCATAACTAAGATTCTATCCTATAAGAAATTGTTAGGCAATAAAATTGTATACAACAAAGAAAGATAGTGCTTTGTGTTTGAAATTAGTATTTATTATGGCTAAGTTTATGAACATGCATTCCATTTACAATAATAAGATTAAAACATTTGGATGAAAAATATTAAAACTAGTGATGATGTTTCTCCTAAACGATAGTAGTTTTATTTACTACTAACCATACAAGTAATTGTAGTAAGATGTCGATCCCACAAGGATTAATGGCCTATCCACCACTACTTGGATTTCCAATATGTTTAAGCTATTGTAATAGTTTGGTGTTTAGAAATGATCAATTGCAATTGTAAGTAAAAAAGCAAAATGGAGTCAATGGTGAAAAATGAAACAATAGTAAGAAGTGTAGGAATTGAAATCTTAATCACCAAGCCAAAACAACAGTCATGTGTTCATTGCCACACAAGATATCCGAAAGTATCAATCCCCCTCTCTCAAGGTGAAACCAAGTAGATTTTATTATAATCTCAGAATCACTCTCTCGATCTATTTTCCTCAATCAGAGAAACCATTATGCAATCATACAAGAGATAGGAACATGTAAATCTCTCATACACATCTACCTAACTCGAATGAATAAGCATTATATAATTCAACTCTCATTGCAATTACAAAGCATAAGAAATTGTTTAGAAAGCTAATCATTAGAATTAAACATCTATCAATGTTCAAGCATTCTATAATCCAATTCTCATTGCAGTCATAAAGTAGAGATTTTGTTTCTAAAACCAACCTTTGAGATTAAACATTCATAGCAATCTTAAGCAAGCACAATCAGTTATCCCAGCTAAGAATTTCAGTAATCAAATCCTACAATAGAGTACTTAGCCACTCATGGCTTACAAGAAACACAAGAAAAGATGATGAAAACAAAGAGGTACACACTCTAGCAGAAGATAGTGCCAATTTTAGTGCCAATCCTGGATAGGAATGGTCTCTCTCTCTTCTCCTCCTCTAGCCACCACCTTATTGCCTCCTTTTATCTTTGAGTGGAGATCCTCCAGCCTTATCTTCAATTTATTTATGTCTTTGCCCATCTTATGGATTTGATTACCCATGAGATATCCTTTAAAGCTTTTTGTTTTTGTTCCCCTTATGGATCCCATTTTCCCCACTCAATCTTCTATAGAAAATCATGCTTTAAATGGCAACTTATTGAGAAGTCACGATCGTGACTTGCTAGCTTAGTGGTTTTAGGCTCTTCATGTTTCTATCACGATCATGACATTGAATGTCATGATCATGATAGACACTTATGCTCTTTTCCCTTTGGCATAGCTTCTGTCATGATTGTGACTTGCTTGAAAGTGTCCCTCATTACTTCTAGCTTCTGTCATGATTGTGACTTTGAATGTCACAATTGTGACTTGACTCTTCAAGCCTTAAAATGCTTCATTTCTTCTCAAATGCTTCCCTAACGCTACACACTCAGCAAACTCATCAAATTCTACTAAATTAAAATAAAATCATCATAAATTAACATCAAAAACTACTAAAGATTATTAAAAAAAATCATGCAAGTTGGCATATATCAACATCCCTACACTTAAATCTTTGCTTACATCAACATCCCCATACTTAAATCTTTGCTTGTCCTCTAGAAAAGACAAGAGAAAAAAATAACAAAATAAATCACATAAAACAAGAAAATTGTGATATACTCATGATATGGCAATTTGCATTCCTTAGCTTGGACATCCCTAACTTGAAATCACTCATCTTTATGTAATTTTATCATAAGATTAAGAAATCATTAGGAATTGAGAAACTAGAAATGTTTAACTTAGATGATCAAGTTTAATCATTCATACAATTGCACTAACAAATAAAAGACAACTCATCATTTTTTGCTTAGACATGAAGTGTAAGTAATTCAATTTGCTTTTATTTATCTTTTAATTTTGATTTTTGCTCTTGTTCAAGAGGTAGGTCTTTCAGCTCGAGTACCCCATGCTTTCAACGATGGTCCCTAGTTACTCAACATTCTACCTTCGCTCGAATGGCTACTAGCGCTATTCATATTACTCGGTCCAGTTTTAGGCACCTCTAACAATAGTGAAATAGTTAGCGTTTACTTTTTTCAGCTTATTATCTTTATTTTCTTTTTGCCTTCATTTCCTCGATTTTTCATATTTTGAAATTACTTACATCACTTGTCTCAATATCATTTAACAAGTTATACTCTATTTTTTAGTGCACTCATAGAAGGATTAAGCTTATTGTCCATGCTAAATATTTATGCCTTCTCGACCCTACCAATTTGTTAAGGTTATCATAAAATTTTCACAATCAGTTGATTACAAGTTAGAATATGTCCATTCTCCAAATACGCATGCCATATACAAGTGGTCACAATTTCACAATACATAAGCATACACTCATGCAACAAATGTAAATCAAAGCATGCAATAATCACATAACAATCATGTACAACCTTGAACAAAACATGCAATAGCGGAACGCAGGCATCAAACATACCTAATATGCACATACAAACATCCCCACACTTAGAGGACACATTGTCCTCAATGTAAAAAAACACATCATAAACATAATAACAAAGAAAATAACACAAGAAAGAAATTAAAACATACATAACATAATGAAAGGATTAGGAGATTAGTTACTTGGGGGTACAGGCGAGCCAGGTGGAGAAGGAGTTGGAGATAGAACATTGACACCAGAGAGCTCAAAGAATTTGAGCATCTTTGTCTATTGATAACGTTGCTCTCTGACATATCGTTAATTGTTGCCTTTACTCTGGTGAGACGAGCAGCATTCTCAACATTGCCATGCTCAAGCCTTAATAGTAATGCCTCAATTGAGCTATCTACTGGTGCTCTTGCTACTTTTAAGTGGTCCTCTTGGTAGCTCCTCTAAGCCTTCGAGGCTCATCTAGGTAGGTCTCCAACATGCCATCCATGGCTTCAAATGGACCTAATAAGCCTTTTGCTTCTATGCCTTGGAAGGAGAATACTAAGAACAGATCAGAGGGATCAGATGAAGAGTAGACTTACTACTTCTAAGCAAGCCATTACAGAAAGAAGAAGAAAGGAGTTTAGAGAGACATGATTTTTATAACGGAAATTTTTATTTCTTGAAAGCTTGATTTTGATACAAGGGAAGGTCTCCTTTTATAGAAGGAGTGACCTGGATAGGACAAACAACTTTAAGCAAGAGGAATCTTGCTTTTGACTTATCACACCATTATAACTACAGGACGAACTACTTTTAATAATACACCCATAGTGGACTGATGACTCATCAATCCATTATTACAAAAGGACAATCAACTTTAACTACTTTAGACAAGTGGAATCTTACTATAGACTTTTAACACAAAGTAGCTCTTCCAAGCCTTCGAGGCTCATCCAGGTAGGTCTCCAATATGCCATCCATGGCTTCAAATGGACCTAATAGGCCTTTTGCTTCTATGCCTTGGAAGGAGAATACCAAGAATAGATCAGAGGGATTGAATGAAGAGCAAACTTACTGCTTCTAAGCAAGCCATTGCAGAAAGAAGAAGAAAGGAATTTAGAGAGACATGATTTTTATAACGAAATTTTTATTTCTTGAAAGCTTGATTTTGATACAAGGGAAGGTCTCCTTTTATAGAAGGAGTGACCTGGATAGGATAAATAACTTTAAGCAAGAGGAATCTTGCTTTTAACTCATCACACCATTATAACTACAGGACAAACTACTTTTAATAATACACCCATAGTGGACTGATGACTCATCAATCCATTATTACAAAAGGACAATCAACTTTAAGTACTTTAGACAAGTGGAATCTTGCTATAGACTTTTGACATAAATAATTCACATAAGAGGACAAATAACTTTTAGTAGTGGATGACCATTAATCTGTAATAGGCTGATGTGAGAACCAGTCAGGATCATCTGAGCTGTCAGAGTTACTAGCATAATAGGAATGAGGTCGTCTTCTATGGCGCTCTCTTTTTACCTGGGCCTCTCTAGGGGACTGTGAAGGAGAGTCCAAGAGTGGTGTCTAGTCTTCAGGATTGAAGCTGGGCATCAAGGTGTCAATGGACTGAGAATCTTGAAAGAGTGAATCATTTGGATAAAATGAGGAGTCCATTGCCAATTGGGATAAACCAGGAGATCGTACTTGATCTAGTATCAAATGGGCCAAATCCGGAGATTGTTGAGGAGCACTTGGGTGAGAGGGAGAGGATGCTGAGGCATAATTGACAGGAGGTTTGACATAATATGGAGTGGTAGGAAGGTAAACCATGGGCTTAAATATTGTTCTTTGATTGACCAAGTGAACAATTCTTTGTAAGTCTTCCATCTCCTGAATAGTGTATTGGGACATAGGATGAGGAAAAGTTTGCCAAAATTCAACTTCATGATTTGTCACATATCTACTGCCAATATTAGATTCAAACCGTTTATTGCAAAGGTGGATACTATGATATTGGCATGATTGGCCAAGATCAGGGAATGAATATAACTAGGCTTGACGGATTTTTCTGAGAAGGGCTTGAGTCCATTATGTAGGGCTTTTAAACCAAGTGAGGAATCTCCAAGGAAGAATATTCTGGTTTCGTGGATTATTGAAGAACCAAAGTGTATCCAGGAGTGGGATTTCAACAGGTAGTTTAAACAGAGTAGTTAAGCACCATAAGAACCAGAGATCTTCTTCATTTGAAGGGTAGGTTTTAGAAATATAGGGAATAAGACAATAAGGAGTTCCATGATGAGTTTCAGGAGGGGAGAAATGACGTTCACAATAAGTTCGGATTTGTCTATGGGTCCAAGTGATGATGCATGGAATTGAATAATTATTTGGAAGATGTGGAGGTAAAACAGCATCAGTGATACGTGTCATCATTACACAAGGGAAGTGGAAGTGTGAAGAGATAAAGATAGGAGGAGTGGGTAAAGGTTTAGAAAGACGGGACAAGAAATAAGGGATAAGATTCTTCTGACCTTTGATGTGAGTTATAGTGAAATCATATCTACTAAACCATTCAGCAAGTCTGAGCATTTTCTTATCAGGGAGATGCCATCCTTTGAATTCCAACATCTTGGGAAAAGAAGTATTATCCATGCGGACTGTAAAGTGTCGAGAAGCTAAGTGGAATTCAAACTTCTTGATAGCAAATTTGACAGCAAGTATTTCTTTGATGGTTGTGTGATAATGGAGTTCATTATCTTTGAATTGACCAGAAGCATATCTGCATAAAGATTCATTAGTGTCAGTCTATTCCAAGAAGATGGCTCCCCAAGCCAGATCACTGGCATCAGTTTGAAGAATGAGCCAACTATCACTAGCTGGAATAGTGAGGGTTGGAGTGTTTTGGGCCAAATATTTAAGATGGGTAATAGAAGAGGTGTGCTGTGGGGTCTAAGCAGGAGGATTCTTTTTGGTTAACTGGGTAAGAGGCTGAGTATAGGTGGCAACATGTGGAATAAAACCATGTAAGTAGTTAATTATCCCAAGAAATTGTTGAACCTATAATTTGGAAAGATTCTGGTCAGGAAAATGACTGATACCTTTAGCTAAATGAGAACCATCACTATATTGACCACCTTTAATCTTCATGCTAAGAAAATCAATCTCTGTCTGACCAATGAGAGACTTCTTTTCAGAAAGCATAATTCCATAGGAATGCACAAGCTGGTGAAATTGAACAAGCAATCATTCATGGGCTTCAGCTGTAGATGAGAATAGAAGGATATCATCAATGTAGATGATACAATGAGGGAAAAGAGGGTTGAAGATACGGATCATGGCCTTTTGAAAGATGGATGGAGTTGTTTTAAGACCAAAAGGCATGACGGTCCATTGATAATAGGCATCAGGGATGCAAAAGGCTGTTTTAGGCCTATCTTCAGGAGTTATGCCCATTTGCCAGAAACCGGACTTCAAGTCAAACTTGGAAAAGTATCGGGCTATTTTAAGAGGGGCAAAAGAGGAGGAAATATTGGGTAAAGGAAATTTGTCATCAGCAAGAAAATGATTAAGGGGTTTGTAATCAATGACCAATCTCTTTTTCCCATGAAGTTGTTCAGTCCTCTTTTCAACATAAAAGGCCTGACAGGCCCACTGGGATTTTGTAGGCCCAATGAGGCCTTGGGCTACAAGATCAGCACATTCGGCTCGGGCTAAGGCTAGATCAGAAGGAGACATGCCAGGGTGAGTAGCCTTGGTAGGATTGAGATCTTCGTTTCTTTTGAAAGGTAAGGTGATAAAGAAATCAGGGTTTTTGTAAAAAGGAGAGTGGTGAAGAAAGTCTTTATGGGAGGTAGCCCAACATGGAGTGAACAGGTCTCTGAGATGGGCAAAATCTTTAGGAACCTCAGAAATAGAGAAGAGATGTTGTTCAGTAGTGTATGGGAGAAACTGTCTTTTGAATTTGACACCTGTGGGGAGTATTTGAAGGTGCTGAGTTTTATGGTAAGCATCAAACCCAATAAGCAAATCTTTATGAGGAAGATATGAACCAATCACATGCATCCAAATGGTACAGGATGGAAAGAACTGAATACCGATCTGTCGCTTAGTGATTAAGGTGGTCTGGAATCTTTTACCATCAGCAGCAATAAAATGCTTTATGCATCGTTTCCATGAGTCTGGAGGGAGGACATCTGGATTCATCATTGTAGTGTGGGAGCCAGTATCAAATAAAGCAATAACCTTGATAGGCTTAGCATACTTATCCGGAAGGATGTGGACAGAGGCTAGTGGTGTTGGATAAGTTTCTAAGGCTGAATTGACTTCTTTTGACTCATGAGAAGGTAAAGGTGTATCTATGGATAAAGATAAAGGAGATAAAGAGGAACATGATATGGTAGGTAAAGAGAGTGATGGGACAGGACTAGTGGAAAGATAAGGAAAACAGGTGGAAAAGTCAGGAAAAGTGGGTAAAGGAGATAATGGTGGAGGAGAAGTAGGCCAAAGTAAATAATCAGGAGAAGGTGGGAAGTCAATATCAGGAGGTTCAGTTTTGATGGACATAAGAGGTCCTACCGTGTAAACTTGGGTTGGATCTTCTGAAGAGTCAGAATCAGAGGAACATGAAATAGCAAAAATAGTATCAGCAGTCTGGTAATCTTGCTATGAGAATTCTACTTCAAAGTCACAGTCACTCATGAAATCAGGAACAGTTCTCTTGAGTTGCTGAAGAAGAGCTATAGTTTTCTTGCTTTGAAGAGGACAGTTCTTTGCAAAGTGACCTTTTTTTCCACAGGTGTAACATCTGTCAGGAACTTTCTTAAGAAACCGTCTTTTGAAAAAATGGTATCGTTTAAGGCGGAAAGGTTTGGGTTTATGAGACTTAGAAGAAGGCCGCCTTTTGAAGAAATGCTTTCTATTTTTATGGGAACAATCACAAGGCTATTGTTTGCATTTGATCTGCAGATGTTTTTTAGTACAGGCTTTGTCAAGAATCAAACCTCCTTGATTGAGCTGAGAAAAGAACTTCTGTTGCTCACAGAGCTTGTCAATGACGGTAAGAGTATATTGCCAAATTTCTCCCAAAGTAATCTGAGAGATATCTTTGCAAGAATCACGAATCATCCATTGAATCTCAGGATGGAGTTGTTGAGGAAGAGAAGCTATGAAGGTATACTTGAGATTTTCATCACTGTCGCTTGGGCCTTGAATCTCATAGTATAGCTGAGACATTTTGATGTAATGTTTTTCCAAGTCTTTAAGAAATAAAGAATAACACTTACGATCAAAATACTCTTGCTTTTTCTGCTTGAAGATCATATCATAATTGCCAAGGAATTAATTATGAATCACTCCAAGAGCTTCATCCATAGTAGCAAAGGAAATGAATTGCATTTGATGATATGGACTTAGCTTATGAAACCATTCTCGGATAGTACCAACGAATCTAGATGTTAACTCAGCAAGAACATCTTTGAGAGTAGTTCCAGGTTGACCAAGTTGGACATCAATCCAAGCATCAAATTCCAAAATTCTGGAATGCCATTTAGAAGGAGGAATATCATCAATAGTAAACCAAGGACCAATAGTAGGTTTAGAAGGACAAGGAGGAGGAGACTGATCTTCCATGTCTTCAGGTGGATCTTCAACAAAGGGTTCTGGTGTAGTCTGGTGTTGAGTTTGCATAAGAACATGAGAAAAGGTTTTTTGTTTAGAAGGAAAGGTTGAAGAAGAGATGGATCCAGCATTAGAAGTTTTAGAACCAAAGTATGAGTCAAGGGTAGAAGGAATAGAAGGGGTTTTTGGTATGGTCATGTACTGAGACGGGTACATATGTTCCTTGTTTTTGGGTTCTTTTGGAGGAGGTGGTGGAGATGGTGAAGTTGGTTTAGGCTGGGGTTTAGAGGATGTGGCAAATGGAGTTGGTTTAGAGGAGGATCTCTTGAAAAGATCAGAGGTAAGAGAAAATTGTTTTTTGGGAGGAATAGAGGAGCCAAATAAGAAAGAGGTAGAGTGAGATAGAGATGGTGGTGAAGTGGAGTAAAGATCTCTGTCTCTATCTTGCTCAATTTCTTTGATCTGTCGTTGAAGACGAGTAATCTCTCTTTCCTTTTCTCTGAAGAGTGGAGATAAAGGATTAGTTTGTAAAAGATGGCGAAGGTCAGTGTCAAGCTTTGTAATCCGCTGTTGAAGAGATGTATAAAGATCATGGATCTCTTTATGGAGGCTTGAAACATGTTTTTCTGTTTTCATGGACTGGTCAAGGGCTTGATCCAGTTTGCCATCTATCTTCTACAAATAGTGGTTTTGAGCAATAGCATTTTCAGTCTGCCAATTGAGAACTTCCTCAGACTGAGTAAGAGGAGCCAGATTACCAAAGGCAGTCATGGTGGAAGATTTGATAAACGGAGTAGACTGAGTCTGAGACTGAGGATTCTTCCATCATTCCAGGGGAGGAAAATCATCAAGGTTGATCATATGATAGGATACCAGTGAAGGTGGTGTGGAAAGATACTTCTGAGTGTCACACGAACAAAACACGGGTGGAGGAGGACATTGAAGAAGTCCTTCTTCTTTAAGAACTTGGAGGCAATGAGTATAATACTCATTGTCAGTCATAGGGTTGACAGATGGAAGTGCAATCCAGGGACCAACATCATCATCCTTATCACGTGAGTGGGAAGGAGGATAATGTTTACAGCCAGAGGAAGGCTTAGGCTTTCAAGGGAGGTCCAATGGTGTTACAGAAACATTTACACTGTCAAGCCAATCATCATCACAATCACAATCAGGATCACATCGAGAAGAGTCAATGTCTCCAATAAAGTGGCCATTGATATGAGAAGTATAGACAGGATAACTAGAAGAGGTATAACCATGGATGGGCACTTTTTTCAAAGGATGTGTTTTGACGGGTTGGATACAGGAGATTTGGTTTAAGGTCGAAGAGATAGAGGGTATGAATGAGACTTTGACAGTTTTGTCAAGTTGTCTAGAAAAGATGGGATCTTGTCTTTGTACCAGTTAGGACTGATGATGAAGCCTTTCATAATTGGTGATCTAGACAGAAGGAATTAACTTTTCAAGATCTTCCTTTTCAAGCTGGCAAGGAGCTTGGACAATTGTTGGAGTAGAAGAATTAGTACCATCTGCATAGATGAATAGAGCATCTCCATGATTAAGACCAGTGGTTTGGAGATTAATGGCATGATCTTGTACTCTATAAACCAGCTGATGGTGGAGAGTAGCTGAAATAGAGTCAGCTATTTGTTCTGCTCCAGTAATTTGGACTTGAACTTTTAAAGCCGAACTGAGGTGGGGATATGGTAAAGACATGTTGAAATTGGAAAAAAGGTGAGTACGACACTTCCTAAATTGAGAGTAGTAGCAATGGTGCCTATGACAGCATGCTCATATCTGAGATATCTGCAGTTTAAAAGGGACAGACGGGCTATGACTGGAAGACCCTTTCTGCCATGATAAGAAAGGATAAGATGAATAGTTCCAAAATGAAGATGTGTATAGTTTTGTTTTTTCCAGTGAGAAATGAAATCATCAGGAAGCTCCAGAGTGATGTACTGTTCAGAGGTGACTGAAGAAAGAGTACACTAAGATAGAGAGGAAGATTGAACATATTCCTTAATAGGATTAGAAGGATGAGAAATAAGGTGTTTAAATTTTTTAAGAGAAGTGGACTTTTTAAAGATAGCATAAGGATCCATAACAGGGGCTAAGGATGTATGTATCTGGGCATCATCTGGAATATGGGTTATTTCAACTAGGTTGGCTATTTTATTGGTAATATTTGTTTTACAGGAAGAAGGTAAGTCTAAAGAAGAGGTATGAACAATAGGGTTATTAGGAACATTTTCCATGATAAAAGAGGTTCTTCTTTCTACCATGATGTTACTGTAGAAACAGCAAGCAGGCTCTGATACCAAGTGCTGAGAGCTGCTCCTGGTAGCTCCTCTAAGCCTTCGAGGCTCATCCAGGTAGGTCTCCAACATGCCATCCATGGCTTCAAATGGACCTGATAGGCCTTTTGCTTCTATGCCTTAGAAGGAGAATACCAAGAACAGATCAAAGGGATCGGATGAAGAGCAGACTTACTGCTTCTAAGCAAGCCATTGCAGAAAGAAGAAGAAAGGAGTGTAGAGAGACATGATTTTTATAACGGAAATTTTTATTTCTTGAAAGCTTGATTTTGATACAAGGGAAGGTCTCCTTTTATAGAAGGAGTGACCTGGATAGGACAAACAACTTTAAACAAGAGGAATCTTGCTTTTGACTTATCATAACATTATAACTACAGGACGAACTACTTTTAATAATACACCCATAGTGGACTGATGACTCATCAATCCATTATTACAAAAGGACAATCAACTTTAACTACTTTAGACAAGTGGAATCTTACTATAGACTTTTGACACAAATAATTCACACAAGAGGACAAATAACTTTTAGTAATGAATGACCATTAATCCGTAATAGGCTCATGTGAGAACCAGTCAAGATCATCTGAGCTGTCCGAGTCACTAGCTTAATAGGAACGACGTCGTCTTCTATGGCGCTCTCTTTTTACCTGGGCCTCTCTAGGGGACTGTGAAGGAGAGTCCAAGAGTGGTGGGCTGCACCTTCTTCTTCATCCTCATCCTCCTCCTCATCATCTATGTTGAGGTGCCTTTGTCTGATGCCATCCCGGTCGCCATAGGCTTTAAATTGAGCTCCTAGCTTTTGGGTCAATCCAGTATCCTACAAATACTTAGTAGAAAATCTTTTCGATGGCAACATTGTTAGCTCAAAAAAATCAACATCAAAATAGTGAGCTATAGTAGTGATCAAATGCCATAAACCTAGCTTCCTACTAGTGGATCAAACCATCCTCTGGAATCATTTCATAAGGTGAAAGGTGGTGCAGTAGGCATGATCATTAAGCATGCACCACATAGAAAAGAGTTCCTGCTGTGAAACCTTATTATTTTCTATTTTAGTAAAAATGGAGATAGCTAAATACTTATGCAGTAGAATGAGGATAGGATCCTTAATGACAAGGTTAAGGGCATTGCGAGCACTATATGGCAAGTTACCTTCAATTAGTTCATTCTAAAAGGCTTTAGGTTTGAAGTTAGCATGTGAAGAGGTTAATCCCACTTGGGGGAGATCTAAGACATCCTCTATCATCTGATATGTCATTTCCATTAGTTGCCCCCTCAATCTGAACTTAATTCTTCCTAGCCTCTTATCGACTAGCTCACAAGTGGTGTAGAACTCGTGTGTGAGTTCTTACAATCATGGTGATCATCTATAATGAAATTGCCCTAGCCTAACTTAGAAGTAAATGCTTTCAAGGGGGCTAGAGCCTCAAGTTACTCGAGTAATTGCCAATCAAAGTATCTAGGCAAAATTATAGGTTTTTTACAAATTTGTTTATACTTTTTACCTTCTTCTGGTAAGTGTATTGGGAACGATTTAATAGCCTTGCCCCTATCTTATGGGCATCTAGTAGTGTGCTTTACCCTTCTTGACGTGCCTGTAATTGATTCCCAAGCACTCTCAATCAAAAAATTAACAAAATTTACATGTATGGTGCAAGTAGTCTCGGTTACGATTGTGACTTGAGAGTCACAATCGTGGCTTTAAATTTTATTTCCCCCCTTTTTCATTCTTTGCACTCAAATCCTAAAATTAGCCAAATCAAATGGAAAATTATATTCTAAACAATCAAAATCACTCCAATCTCATACCCAAATCATTTGCAAAGTGGCACAAATCAATCTCATAAGGAAAACCTAAAATTGGAAAATCAATATTTCAAGAACAAGAGAGAGAAGGAGAGAGACTTACTTATGATTTGATGAATATTGGAATGGAAATGCAAGGAAAATTAGTAATCTAAGACTCAATTAATTATACTTAATTAAGCTCTTAATTAGGTAATTAAAGACTAATTGACCACTCTTAAATGCTAATCACACTTGGAAATTTAAGATTAAGACGCTATTAGCATTGGTGAGTGTGGATTTATCTCCATTTTCCTTTCCTTCTCTTCATTTTTCATTATTTTGATGGGTTATGCTTATGATTTTTATGGTTAATGAATGCTATAGTAACATTCATGGCATCATGATTATCTAATTGATCTATTATAGTCAAATAATTGACCTATTATTCATGTTTTGTTAAAAACTAAATTTCTTCTTTAGGCCAATAGTTTCATGTGATGCATATAATGCTTTGTACAATGCATGTGGCATTGTTTTCACTTCATATGATGCATGTAATTCTTTGTGTATCATACATAATCCATTTCAACATTATATGCATCATATGAACATTTATATACAATGCATATTATGTTATAGGTTCACTAAAATCCAAATTTTCAATTGTTTTTGCGTAAGTTTTTTATTCCCTTAAAGTTTCTAATAACATTGATGATCTTATAGTGATCCTAATGATTTGGATTTATCATAGAGCATTTCAATTTCATTAATTTTTTGGCTTCAAAGTTAATTAATTAAATTAAGTGTCATTTTTGGTTTGATTTAGTTGCAATTAAGGGAATTGAAGTCAAATTAGATGTCAATTAAATCTCTAATTGATTCATAATGATGTTAGAATCTTTAAATTTTTATTTTTCATGAACAATTTGATTAGTTTTATTATTCAATCAATATACTTTTGCTTAATGTTTTAATTAAATGCCATTTTAATTGTAATTTTATGAATTAATGTTAAGATTAGATTTAATTAGATGTTGATTTATTTCTAAGCAATGTCACATGTGATCTTAAAATCTTTTACTTATGTCCTTGATCAATTTTGCTTAAAATTGATTATTTTGACATTTTTCATAACCTAACTTACGTTTATTATTACTTTTATGAGTGTTGTTGTTACATTCATTGGACTTTAACCTTTAATTTATGCTTTCACGTCACATTTGATTCATCAATTTTATCCTGTATCTCTCTTTGTGCCTAACATTGATTATTTGTTACATTGTTTATTCATTCATTTTGGCTCATGTTGTGTAATATCATTTTCTTGAGTGGAGAAGTTATGGTTTAATGACTCATGTTTTGTATTTACAAAGATCCCTTTATAATATAATAGGTCTTTATTCCCCTTTTTAGCATGCATGATTAGTTTTTCATCGTCTATCCTTTATTTCTCTCTCAATCCCTTTATCTAGGCCATTATAATTTTACTCATGATACTATGTTTTTTTATGTTATGCTTCTTTTATCATTACTATACAATTATGTCATGATATATATACCATGATTGTCATGTCATGCCTATGCCATGTCATTTCTCATATGTCATGATTGTCATATCATTTCTCATATGTTATGCCTATGTCATGTCATTTCTGATATGTCATGATTGCTATGTTATTTCTCACATATCATGCTTATGCCATGTCATTTCTTATATGTCATATTTATGTCATGCCTATGCCACATCATTCTTCATATGCCATGCATATGCCATGTCTCATTTTTAATACTTTATTTTCCATGATTGTTGCCATGATATATCATGTTGTGTGCTTTATTCATGATTATGAATGCTCACCTGCCTAGGATAATTAACTTAACTAAAATGGTAAAATCAAATTTAAAACTCTGAGAGGATAGATCTTCACCACCCAAACCCATCTTTGAAGGGTTCGTGGTTCCAACATTTTAACTTAATTGATTATGCTTACATCTTAACATCTAGTCCAATAATTATTATGATTACTTCATAGCATAAACCATTTTCCTTTACTCATTCCTAAAGAATTAATGAATGGCATGATCCATCCTAGCATATCTTAACATTTATAGCAAAGCATATGTCATGTTGTATGATGAACTCAATATGTGTAGTAGAGAGACTGAATTAATATCATATCATACCTTAGTTATATTAATTCATGTGTAAATAAATAATTTCAATTCCTTTAAAAGCCATCTATCCATACATGTATAATAATCAAACACACTCTAGGCACTTATATAAAATTAACATCAAATATTGATTTGCAACTATAAGTAGAGTATTGTTCTATATATATTTGTTTATCATCAATTTACTATATCATACAACATCACCATATACTTGCCATGTTTATATTTTATATGCTACTATTATAGAAATGATATGTTGTATATCAATGAATGTAAATATGTTTGCATTCCATTTTTCTTATAACAACGATATGTTATATGTCAATGAATGCAAATATGCATTGCATTCCTATTTTCTCTATCATCTCATCAATCCTCTGTCTTTAATTATGCACAATCGTTTGGGTATACTTTTAATAACTTACTTATATATATATATATATATATATATATATATATATATATATATATATATAGATTTATTTATGTGCATATTTGTATATCAATAGTAGTGCCTCCCTTGATTCTCCATAATATCAGATCATGTATGTATTTTCATAGCACTTTCTTAATTATTTCATCCATAAAGCTTCCATTCAATACATGTTTTAATTTGGAAGTGAAATATAATACTCAAGTCATCCACTATAGTTTACAATGATACACTTGTAATTAACAAGCATTTAAATTTACCTATCAATCTTATTTTATAAGATGATTAATATTGTCACATCCACTATAATTCTAATTTTAATCTTAGTCATAATTGCATTAAGTTATAATTTAAGATTATGATGATTACGAGTATTAGAATAATTATTAAATTAAATAAGATTGATGGATAATGAATATAACTAGTACTTGAATCATTTTGTTATTGATATTAATCTCATTGATAAGAAAATAATATGTCAATAAGGCAATTAAGAAATGATTTGTCATATTTATATTGATTATTACTAATTTTAATTATGGTCATGTTTATGTTTAGTTATAATTTCAATTGTAGTGGCTAAATTATTAATATAATTAATGACTAATTAAATAAAATTAATGATGTGATATTTAAATTATTTCACTATACTTATAAGTAATTACAATATTGATATTGTACAAAAACATAGGTGACACTTAAATTACTTTATTTAATGCCTAGATATCTTTATTGTTGGTGTCACTGGAAGGTATACCCAAATGATTAATTAAAACAAGATGAATAATTTAATAAGAATATAAGAGGAAATCAGTAACATAGTTAATGAATTTACATTGGTATCACTATATTCGTTAATTATACATACCATATACATTTAAATAATTATTGTTCTTCATATGTAGATTGGACAATGTGTGCTTTTGGAAAGTAAGTAAGATATGATTGATTAATTTATTGAATGAAAGTATGGATTATTATTAATTAATGTTTTAGTGAATTGGAAATAAAGAAGTAGAAAACCAAGATATAAGTGAAAAATAATCATACTCTATAATCCATTATGAAGTATATTAGGAAATGAAATTTATACTAAGTGTCATGGCATTACTGGAAGGAAACTAAGACCATTAGCAATAAAAATATTAAAGTGAATAAGATAAAAAAATTGCCACTTAGAGCTGCTTATTATATGGGTCAGATTATAGTCGATGGGACATAATCAGCTACCAAGCTCTTTTAAGGAGTCTAGAAAGGACATTAAGGGTAGGAAAATTAAACAAAACCTTCCTAAAAAAACATAAGAAAAGGTGGACATTAAGGATAGGAAAATTAAACAAAACCTTCCTAAGAAATAGAAGAAAAGGTGTTGGTGATAAAAGACTAAAGAAATGTGAGATGGCAGCTTGTTTATTATTACTATTTAAAGAAGTTATAAGGGAGACTTATGCTGAAACAATATACTATCAACCATGCAATATAAGGTAACTATAAATATTGAGTTTGAGAATGTGTGTGAGTTATTTAAATGGTGGTTGTTTAATTTTTAAAGTGGAATTGAATATTAATTAAGAACTTAACTAAATTCATTATTTGTTGTCTATGTTAAAATGGTAATATAGAGGTTGGCTACTGTGCTTGTTTAATGCCCCAGATTGTGAATTGTAATCTTGTTACCCTTTTTATGTTAATATCTATATGTTAGTTGCTAGTTAGGAAGTATGGTTATATATACATGCTAAGCTGAGATTTAAGGTGATGAATGTTTTTATTAAAGAATATGTATCTATGTTGTTACCTAACCTAATGATGTATAAGCCAGTGCATTAACTTGGATTGGAATAATTTTAATACATGTTACTTGTCAAAAAGAATAATTGGTTATGTTTAAGCTGGTTAAAATTTTGAAAATGTATGTAAGGATGGTTTATCTGTGTATTAAGATAATTGTAGTTTTAGACATGGTGAACCTTAAAGGAGTTATATGCGTGATCATAATTGCATATTGATTTTTTAACTAGGTATTAATAGTAAGGCAACATAAGTCAAACAATAACATATAAAAAAAATTTAATAAGTGGACCATAATAATTAGATTAAGTTAAAGAGAGAAAAGATCATAACAATGATAAGTAAATCCTAAGTTAAGAATGGAGTTAATTAATCTACCATAACCGTATATATTTTTTCAGGTAAAGAATGATTATTTTTGTACTTCAGTACATATATATATATATATATATATATATATATATATATATATATATATA
>CANYBF012376662.1:0-11724 GCA_948192965.1 Dalechampia spathulata | reverse complement strand
TTATTGCATTATTTAGAATAAGTACATAAGTCGATAATCAACTTCTCGTAATTTAATGAATAATTTAATTGATTAATACCAACTAAAAATCAAACAATACTCCACTAATTAAGTAATTGCGCAGATTAGCCTACCTAATTAATACTACTTCTAAAACCAAATAATAACACTGTCCTCCAATTACCTAAACATAAATTCACGTATCGATTACTAATAAAATAAAATAATTTAAAAGACTTGTCTAACCAATCAATTCACCCACAACCCGGATTTACCTTAATGCCAAATCTCATACTATCACTAATTAACGTAATTCATACTAGCACTTCATCCTAACGCAATGATTTAGGCATGATAATTCATCAACCTAAATATCCATACAATCAACAATTCAACATTAAATTAATATCAAGTAACATCAATCGCTATTCATCCAAAATCCACAGATTATGCAATGCAAATTGTAAAACGTCCAAGCCATGTGCAGGCGTGACATAATTTAATTATGAGACTTAATGAATTGATATATACATTTTTACTATAAAAGTAGGATTATGTTAACATTAATTATTTATTGTCACTTTGAAAAAAGGATTTTGAAATTTAATATCATTCATCCTTGAAAGTGTCTTAATTATTTTTCATCAATTAGACACATTAATCTTCAAACTGCTTAATTACATTCCCAATCTTTGTCAAACCCAATCCTTTTAAATTATGAAAGGGCATCTAAGGATGGAAGAATTTTAATTGTAAGAGATGGAGCTTAGGATAGAATCAGGGTTGGGTAAAGTTTTCCTATGCAGATGGTGGAGATGGAGTAGAGGAAACGATGTATACTTGGTATGGTGATATAAAACATCGTTTTGATACTATAACTCAATAGATGTTTTTACTTTAATTTCAATTTAAAATATTATTTGTGATATATTATTAAAAAGAATTTATTGATTTAATATTATGAAAGTTATTATCATTATATAAAATTATATAATTATTTGAAAAAAATACTACGTATTTTCTATATATTATTTATTTAATTTTTAATAAAAAATTAATATTATCAAAATTTTAATTTTTCAATTTGAATAATATAAGTATAATTTTTCAAAATTAATAACGACTACTTATATACGCATAATAAATTATAATTTTATTATTTGCTTTTCAATTTAAAGTCTATTCACTTATATACAAAAATAATTTACTTTTTAAGTAAATTTAAAACTTTTAAATTTTTTTAAACAAATTATTAAAATTAATCAATTTCTTAATTTTAAATTAAATATAACATTTTTATAATTTTATACTTCTACACACATAAATTTTATAATAAATATAATTTCTTAGTTTATAATTTTTTTTTTATTTACAAAATATAAATAATTTACACTGGATCTAAGACAAAATTAATTCTATTGCAATCTAGCTATAGATTTTGGCAATGAACATTTTGTGATTGCTATATAACGACAGATAATATTTCATTCCAATGATCCACCACTATTCATTATGAATTATGTGATAGACTATTAAATTCGTCGTTATTTCTAAACCCCGTCGCCAGTTCGTCCCAATTCCATCATGATATTGCAATGGAAACAACACATCACTAAATTCAGTAGTGATTTCACTAGTTTTTTGTAGTGTTGCATCATTTTTTACTAAGTTGTTCTAATTTTTTGAGTTTTCAAAACATAATGGTCATATTTTTTTCATTTTTTTGGATAATTAAATTAAATTATTTATGATAACTAACATAATTAAAAGTTATTTATGTTCGAGCTACTAGTAATTCGTATTCTTATAATGATGTTTGGCATAGAGAATTTTTAAAAACATTCATTTATTGCAATATACACTAAGCAGACAAAACAATTTGCAAAGTGCATAACAACATCAGCAGCAGCACAATGTATAAGCATAACAAGAACTAGACCAGATTGCTAACTTAATAAAAAAGAAATTGAAAAAGAATGATCAATTCAGATAAAAGAAAGAAGAAAAAAATCAAAGGAAGTGTTAGGTAGCTTTAATTGAAGGAAAGGTCTCAAGGTGATTTGAATATCATAATAATAGCCCACCCCAAGTCATTATAAACTCATTTTAATTATTATTCATATAAAATCATATGTGGATTGTATTCAACTTCTAATTGACAAAAACATAAAATACTTATAATTCTTTTATTTTCTTAAATAAAATAGTAAATAATTTATGTTAATGTTTGGCTATAATTCTGCTGAAAGTTGACAAATTTATTGGACTTTATATATATCCAAACCGAAAGGTGACAACATTTTATAACATTTTATGTTTAACTGCTCCTTGTCAATTTTCTCGCAATCATGTCAACTAGGATGTCCGAATGCAAGCTAATGGCTTATCTATTTATATATTTCTACTAGTATTCAACTCATCCTAATTTGTCGTTGATTTGGTAAAATATACAAACATGATTGATTGATGGATTCATCCAAATGATAGAAATCTTCGAATTATTTAAATGAGATGTTAACTTTAATAATAAACTATTATTAGACTATCTAAATTATTAAATAATATATTTCAATATAAAATAAATACGTACATAATTCTTTAATATCATCTGATGACTTAACTTTTTCAAATAGAATAATTTCTTAATACAAAACATATTTTAAATATATTGAAATAGCATTATATTTTGAAAGAGACCCATATATACACACACAGCTACTTTCCAGCAAAATACCTTATACGTTTTATATGAAATCAATTAACTATATATGAAAATTTTAATAAATTAATTAGGTGAAAAGTGATAAAATAGATCAATCAATTAATCATGTATAATTGGTAAAATTATTTAATTGAGGATTTTTGATTAAATAATAAAATTATTATTATGTCTAATTGGTAAATTAGTAAACTTCGCAGCTCATAACTATGACACTGATTAAAATTCTTTCTCTAAAGCGACTGAAATGGAACACTAATAATTAATGTATAATCAAATTGATAAGCCGATAATTACATTTACAATGACTAAAACCATAAATTCATATATTTATTTAATATTAAGATTTTTCCAAATTAGAAAATCTAAACATAAAATGATTGCAATGCTAACCAATTTCACACATTAAGCTTTAGCAATCCTTTTATAAAAACATTAAAACTCTCGAATATATACGGTTTAAAATTTAATAAATACAAATATTTAAAAATATTTATAAGCTTAATAAGAATAAATGTATTTTTTTTTAATTTTATGAACTAAACAAAACATTTCATTGAATATATATTTTTCATGAAATATCTTGCTTTAAATGATGACTCAATAAAAAAAATTATTAATAATTTTTATTAAATTAAAAAGTAGAATAGAATTCCAATTTTATAGTATTGATTGATTTCGATGATAATTTAAAAAGCTGAAAATAAAAACACATAAATTAGACCTTTTAATTTCTACACATTTTAGGATTTCTCTAACAATATCAATTGTTTCCAGCTGGTAAGATATCATGTCTCGTCTTCAACTATATATATATAGCAAAGGTTCCATCTCGAGGTTTCATGAGAAATTTATGAGAATACAAATCATGAGTTCGAAGAAGATAGCTCAACTATGGATGATTTCAATGATAAGTGTGTCATTTTATGGAATGGATGTTGTGTCTCAGCTTGAAGTAGGGTTTTATGGAAACTCATGCATGCTAGCAGAATTCATAGTTAAAGAAGCTGTTAGGGATGCTTTCTCTAAAGATAAAGGAGTGGCTGCCGGTCTTGTTAGAATGCACTTTCATGATTGCTTTGTTAGGGTAAGTTAGCTTTTTAATATTCCCATGACCATCTATATAATGTCTTTTCTTTAACAAATATATGCAGATGAAATTTATAAATATCTTTTCGAATTCATGCAGACGAACAAAATCTATGAAAGTGCTTGAACTCATTGGTTTTAACCTTTAGTAGATGTGTTGAAGTGTTGATTTGTTCATTGGTTTGAAATCATAGATTTAAAACCAAATCACAACTCAAATCTGTGCAGCCAAACGCACCTGCATGAATTCTAGAAAATGTTATGCCTTAATATGGGTTCTTGTTTATCATCAAAACCATTTTAAATTATTTTAATTTTATATACATAGTTTAGAATTTTTTCACGTAGATTTATTTAAAAACAAATGGTACATGATTGACAAGGATTATGTATCTATTAGGGCTGTGATGGATCGGTACTTATCGACTCCACACCATCAAACACGGCGGAGAAAGACTCCCCGGTGAATAACCCAAGTCTGAGAGGGTTTGAAGTGATAGACAATGCAAAGTCTAGAGTTGAAGCCGTATGTAAAGGAGTTATTTCCTGTGCGGATATACTTGCTTTTGCTGCTAGAGATGGCCTTGAGCTTGTAAGTCTGTCAAATTAAAACTTCAACTGGATAAAAGAAACGCATGAATTGATATCTAATCTTTGTAAAATGAGCAGACAGGAGGGGTTGGGTACGATGTGGCAGCAGGAAGAAGAGATGGCAGAATTTCAAAATCATCGGAGACATTTACAAACTTACCAGCCCCAAGTTTTAATGTTAATCAACTCATTCGATCATTTGGAAACAAAGGTTTCTCCCCAGACGAAATGGTCACTCTCTCTGGTGAACACTTTCTCATTCGTCTCCAACTTTTACTTTTTTATAAATAATTAATATTATTCAGATATAAAATTAATAAAATCAAACTAAAAAGCTTATTAACTTGATTATATACACAAGTGATTTGACCATTTTCTGATGTGAGTTGGTTAATTGACGCTAAGTTGCAATATGTTAATACTAAGTAAGGATGTAATTAATTAAGATAGCAGTTAAATAAGAATGAATGGTGGGTTTCAGGAATCATAGGCAATAATAAATTTGTTATATCCTAATATTTGTAACTATAATAACTAACATGCATACTCACATATATGATTATTTCACTTAAACTGAAAACATGGTATTATTTTTTGTTAATATAATTACTGCAGAGATTGGTATTTGATTTAAAACAAAATTTATGAATGTTTCAATTAAAAATTAATGGTCAGATTGAAACAGATTTTTTCTATTAATTTGCTAAGAATTAATATTTATATATTTTTCTATTAATTTATTTCCTATTTATACTAGTAACCGGAAAATGAAAATTGTATATTTTTATTTATTCCATCTTCTTACTACTATTAGAATTAGAATTAAAGGTGAGTATCAGTTTAATCAGTTTATTCAATTTGGTTTTATAAAAAATTTGAACCAAATCAAATAAATCAAAATTTGAAATTATAAAACCGAACCAAATCAAAATCAACTGAAAAATGAATAAATTGAATCAAATAAATTGAAAATCAAATATCTAATAACCAAACTAAATCAAATAAACCAAAAACCGAATTCATAAACCATATAATCGATACAAAACGATGTTGTTTTCAATACTAATATAAAACAGACATCGTTTCATAATTCAATTTATTGGCTTATTCAATCATCCAATATCTCAAACCAAATAGAAAATCAAAAATTTAAAAATTTAAAATTATAACCGAATCGAATCAAAATCAAAAACTGAAAAATTGAACCGAAATTATTGAATAATATCAAATTTTTTATTTTTTCAATTTTTGGATATTTTTGTTTGCCCTAATTAGAATTAAGCTTACAAATTCTTTATTGAAAAAACACAGTTATTTTTATAAAATCCCTAAAAAGGCAATAATTACAAAGGATTTTATCAAATAACACCGAAACTTGATATTATATTTGAGGGGTGTGGATTTGTTGGTTTGGTTACCAAACCAAACTGAATTTTTTCAAATATGTAAAATCGAACCGAACGAATATCAGTTTGGTTTATTTTTTATCTTATTTTTTGGATTATATTGATTTTCGAATAGAAATTTTCAATTTTCTTAAGCAGAATTAAACATTTTTTAAATTCAAAATTTTTGAATTGAACTGAACAAAATTTATCAGTTGGGTTCATTTTTTAGTTAAGCAAACCGAATAGTCATCCCTAATTATATTTTCCCAGCTTTTGTTTGTAATAGCCTTCAATTTATGTTATTTATAGGATTCTAAATTTGTCTAAATTGAAATCCTAAGAAAACACTGCAACCAAAACATATTATCTAAATTTAAAATAATGTTTCTAACTCAAATATTATCCAAATCTAAGATAATATTATCTAAATTTAAGATAACACTTTCAAGTTAAATATTATCTAAAACTAAGAAAATATTTTCAGTTAAAGTCCAAACTCCTAACAATCTCCATTTTGAATTTAATTGTATAAGAAACTAATCATATTGTCTTCTATAACATCTAACTACACATACTTGATCTTGCATCTTGATTCATTACATGACCAAAGGGTCATTTGTAGTTGACTTGACTTTGGAGAGAGATCTCAATCTTTCTATCTTCTTCCACACAGGCTCCTCTTTTCTCCAACCATCTTATCTTGAAAATTATTCCTTATATGCATACTTATTTCCAACCATGCATTGTACTGTCTAATAAATAGTATACACCTTGATATAGTTTTCCTTTAGAAAAATAACTCAAACCTTTAGAATCCAACATGCTCAATGAAATTAAATTCTTGCACATATTTGGAACATATGTCACATTCTCTAACATTAAGTATTTTGATTTTTACAATTCCAACACTCATGACTTTTACCTTATAGTTAGTTCTTAATATCAAGATATTAATTATTCCTTCTTAAATTGTCTCAAAGTAATCTTTCTTGAAATAAACATGAAAAATCTAGCAAGAATCATTATAGGAAGACGCATCATTACTTTCGATGACTATATTAACATATTTATTACTTCCAGCAAGAGAAATATGATTATCCTTTGAATAATCATTCTTCTAATACTAACTCTTTCCACATAATGTTTTCCAATTTCTTGACTTTAGATCTAGACCTACCTTTTCCAATATCCACTCTGATTTGATCCTTGAGAAATCAATACCTTTGCTTTTGGAGTTCCTTCTAATTTATATGAATAATTAATTACATATGTAGGATTATAAGCGATTTGTGTGAATTGATTAATTTTATCAAGTTTAGGATTCAAATTGGTAATAAGCTCAGACTCCATTCATTTTCTGATATGGAGGTTTAATTTGCGTATGAAATAAAACCAACTGTAATTGGTTATTAATATTTAAGATTCATTTTCAATTTTCTTAACAGCGGCGCACACAATTGGTCAATCGCATTGCAGTGCCTTCAGCAACAGACTATACAACTTCAGCGGAAGTGGTCGTCAGGATCCAACCTTAGATCCCTCTTATGCTTCCTTTCTGAAGGAAAAGTGCCCGCCAGGCTCCGCCGATCCCACTCTCGTAGTTCCCATGAACCCTTCAACTCCGACCACCACAGATGTTGGCTACTACATTGACGTGGAAGAAAATCGAGGGTTGTTCACTTCAGATCAGACTCTCTTAACAGACCCATCAACGGCAAGCCAAGTTAATCAGAATGTAAGGAATCCTATGCTTTGGAAGATCAATTTTGCAGCAGCTATGGTGAAGATGGGTCAGCTTGACGTATTGACGGGTTCCGCTGGAGAGATAAGAACCAATTGTAGGGTCATCAACAGCTAAAAATTGCATGATTTGCTGATAGCGTGATCTTCTTTCGAGGAGAGATCCAAATATTAATAAAAACAAATTAGGGCGTTGTTTCCTCTTTTTTATTATTATTATTATGTTTGCTTAAAAGCTTAGATTTCAATTTGAACTTTTATGCATGCTCACTTCCATTTTAGTTTCAAGAGAATGGAGGGCAAATGGGGCGTTAAAGCATTAGCATGAAGGACTTGTACTAGCAACGGTTAAGTAGATGGCACAAAAACAAGTACATTTTATTGTCCGAGCAGCCTCATCTCCCATTGTTAATCTAAGAAAGACTTTATGGTCCTCAATAATAGGACATTTCACTTTAATGCTTATTTAATTTAGTTTAATTCTTAAAATAGTTCAAACTTAAATCTCCAAAATTCAACAGACTTGCATGTTATATATTAATAAAATATTTTATTAATAAATGACTTTAATATTGATAGAATAATCACAATCAACAATTAAAAGGAACCGAAGGGAGTTCATGTTATTACAAAAAAAAAAAACCAAAAAAGACTACGGGATAAGCCTCGTGAACTAGCTTCTTCTCTGGCCACAATATTCATATATACACAGGTACAGCAACCCCTACACCAAGAAACTTACCATGAAAAAAAAAATGATATGATACCCATTTGAATGTAGCAAATAACATAGCAGTCCAAAAACTGATGTGAATTTGTATCATTGAACGTAACTGAGTCAGGTCTTAGAACTATCAGGTTGTATCAGCGAGTAACGAGCCAACCTGGTTTGAATATGACATCTCGCTTAAAATTACGGCCTCTGACAGATGTTGACTCACCTTGACGCCGGAAACACTGCAGGAATGGCGAAGATACAAGGATAAGACAATGCATGATACTTGGCCATTACATTTGCATCAGATGGCAATGAGAACGTATGAATCTAAAATGAAAGTACACTTGACCAGCATTGGCTTGCAGTTTAAGCTTCTCAACCATGGAAGAAATTAAATCGCACACTTCATCTGACTGATGTGCTAACATCGGTCAACAGACAAAAAGCTTGCTTATTTCAAACATGAACAGCATGTACATTAGAACCAGAATTTCGACAACTAGAATTAACCAAATCTTTAAGCTAGTTGGGTTAAACATACGGTTTCCTGTTTGTGGACCAATTGAAACTGAACTTTGCACCAGTTTTCGCTGGGGTCATAAGAACTTTATTCGTCTCCATAAAATCATTAAAACGCAATTTTAGCGATGGCATAAACACAAAATTGGAGATAACCAAAGGAAGTTGGCGAAAGGGTAATCTGTTTTAGAGCCCAAATTTCCAGACAGCCTATTATGACATTTGAATAATAGATTGGAATTGTGAAAAGATGCAAATTGATAACCAACCTTGTAACAGACAACAGTATCATCTGGGTACATGGCAAATAATTTAGTCCCTAGACGTGCATGACAGGAATCACAAAGACTCTCATCATTAATCTGCACATTTCGTGATCTTTCCTCCAATCTTGCAAGCCTTGCATCAACATCTATAGCTCGAGATAGATTATGAACAATCTGAAAAACAAATTGCAGATCAACATCATAAGGGAAAGCAAATTTACTAAATAACCCTTAGTTAACTTGAAGTATGTTGAATTCTTAATGAATGTTGAATAATTTATTCATTTACTAATTAATGATGTTAATATCTTAAAAATGTATGCAAAAAGTTGAGTGAAATTGAGCTCATTTGTTAGGTTTTATTTTGCTGTTCTAAACAAGTACTCGTGCTTATGTGTCACTTTTATTTGGGGCAAATTCTCCTTTATTCTTTGGCTGATCATATGATGAAAGGGTTGAAAACTAAAGATAAACTCGATAAATGGTGAGTTGTAAATTCAAATAGCTGTGTTTTTTGTAACTCTGATATTACGGTGGAGCATTGTATACATGTTTGCCACTTCAGTAGGCATGTTTGGGCTATTATTATCTTGCAAACTTTTGGAATCAATGGGAAGTTGTTCTACTTGGAGAAGACTTGTGAGTTGGTTTTGTAGGAGGGATTCGGGCAAGAGTAAGCTGGCTGAGTTTCGTTGGCTGCCTTTGGCTCCTACAGCTTATCATCTTCAGTGAGCTCCAAAGAATCAGATTTTTAATAACATGCATGCCCATATAAGTTCTATTCTTCATAGCATTAGTTTGTCTATAATTTCCAAGGACAGTTTTGATAGGAGTTATATCCGTATAGAGGAGCTTTTACGACAGGTTAGAATGTTGAAATTCCTTGTTTCAGGATCTTTATCCCGAGTTGTATTCCTTTTGCTAGTTAGAGTAATAAAAGTCCTTTTGGTTGGCTTTTGGCCAAAAGCTAATTACATTTAGTGTAATTTCTTGCCTTCCAGAGTATTGGATAGAAACTAATCAAGCAAATTACATTAACACGTAATTTTTCTTTTCTTCTTTCCACGAATAAGCTGATGTCTACAAACCAAGGCAGGAACATTTTCATTATATTCATTGGATCAATTCAATGAGTTTGTTATGTCATCAAACGTTATATGTTAAAGAAAAGTCTATTTTTTCAGACAAAAATCAAATTCATTAATTTAATTTGTTAAGTATATCTATACAATTAGAAGTTAATATAAATTAAGATATATTTAAGGATTAGCATTTACGTCCTGTTCGACAGTAGCTTTTAGAGTAGTGTTTAGTGTTTTGACTTTTTTCTTCTAAATTGTTTAGTAACATGATTATGATACTATATTTTTATGAAAGGCTACTCCATCTAACTTTGAAAGTTTAACTTTTAATATTTCATTCATATTTTTACTATTTTAGATTGAAAAACTAATTAAAATACTAATTTTATTGAACACTTCAGCTATATAAAAGTCAAATCATTGACGGCTAATATATAAAAGCTAACTATTATCAAAATAGCTATCAACAACTAAAACAGATAACATCAAACAGTCGATTTTGCCAAACAAAACCTTAGATTGGAAGTATTTTATTACATAAATGACTAAAAGTTCTAGTTTACAAATACAAATCAAATTAATAAGTTTTTTGGTTTTAAATATTGTTTTCATCATAACATATACATAAGAGAGTGAGAAAAATAAATTTCCTGAAAACTCTTTCTTAAATCTTATATGAATAATATATAAAAATAGGTTAATGTAAACATTTACTGAAAGCTCTTGCTAAAATCTCATGTGAATAATATATCAAAAGAGAATAATGTAAACATTTATAAACCAATGTCAAATGAAAAAATTAGACATATTTTAACATTATTGAAAGAATTAGAAGTTTATGGAAACACAAGTATAAAATCATTTAGAATAATTTGAACACTAAATAAAAAATAGTTTATGTTTCATCATGAAGATAAATTCAATGTTTTTTTGACATAATTAAGTAGCAATTAGAGCCATACAAATTTTTACGCACCCACAAACATATTTTACAGGCGCATAGATATCACAACTATTAAATAGATATTGCCCCTTTTAAGTAGGAGTTATATCCTAACATAATTAGCCATTAAATAGATATTACAACTAAATATAATGGATAGAAAGAACTTGCAAAGTTTAAACACTTAAGGAGGATACTTCACGAGCTATCTAAGGACCAATTAATGACCTTTCCCAGATATTCTTTTACTCGTCAAAATAAAAATTAGAAAACATAAAATTTCTTCAAAAAAATTATCAAATGCAGGATCTTACCTTTCCTTCACGATAATGATGTAGCCGCGCCCTTAACATTCGCAAGATCGTATCTGAAGCAAGTTGAAGGGGCATTTCCGGGGACAATGCCTGCATATTATAACTTATTCTTCAGTAAGCATTCCAAGGCAAACAACATTTTAAAAAATTGGAAAGAATAAACAGAAAACATGTTAAACAATTAATTCTTTTTTGTTAAAACAAAATTCGTATTTGTTAACTAAATTAAAAGATTATCAGGAATAATAGGGCAGAATATTCTTTTCCTATTCTAGTTATATCTCCTATTCTATTTTGTATTCTACTTCATTTATGTTTCTTAATTAGTAGTAGGGCTTTGTTTATAAATAGAGGT
>CANYBF012376133.1:0-14541 GCA_948192965.1 Dalechampia spathulata | reverse complement strand
CACATTTATACGAGTTAAATAGGCATTTAATCGTGAAAAATTAATTTTGAGGCCAAAATTAATTAAATGTAATTAATTTTTGATGGATCCAATACACTTGAGTTACTGCCAAACATCAAATGTTATTGGAAAAATCAAATCGAGTTTGAAAAAGATTGAAAAATGCGATTTTTCAAAAATTTTCCAAGGAACATGCGCGCGCATATAGTACTATGTGCGCAGCACATAGGCTATGTGCTGCATACATACCATGATATGCACCATACATCAGGAGTAAATCTGCAAAAAAAATCAAATTTATCAGTATAAAAATGATTTACATATTAAAATAGACAACTTTAATGAAGACAGTACCTCATTTTGAGCACGAATCGGCCTCCAAATCGCAAATCAAACAAGTAAATGCGTATTAACTTGAATAATTAATTTTAATGCTAAAATCAATTAGATCTGAATAATATTTGATAGATCCAAAACACTAGAAGCATGGACAAGCCCCTAATGTTGCTGGAAAAATTAGATATGAAGTGAAAATGGGCAAAAAATGGCATTTTCTGTGAAATTCGAGGCCTATGTACACCATACATAGGCTATGTGTGGCGTACATGAGTGTATATGTAGCGCACATGGTAGAGAAAATTGAAGGAAAATAATGTTTTTGAGTAAAAACACGAGATCTGGGCCAGATCTAAGCAGATCTGAAGAGGAAAATGCATTTTTGACCCGTAGATGAGCATTTAATCTTGAAAATTAATTTTTAGAGCTAAAAATTAATTAGATCTAAAAAATATATGATAGACCTAGAACACCAGAGGCATGGAAAAGCCTCTGATGAAGCTAGATTCATCATATTGGGGAAGAAAACGGAAAAAAAATGGAAGAAAAACATCATTTTTTGAAAATTTTTAGGGCTATACGCATATAGCCATATGTGCGCCACACATAGGCTGTGTGTGGCGCACATAAGGTTATATGCGCAGCATATTTCCTGCAGAATAGTGACAGAATGAAGGTTTTCGGGAAAAATGCAAAATCTAACCCGGATCTAGGTAGAACAAAGTTAGATTTGCGTAGTTTTAGTTGTAAAACAGCATTAGTAATCAAAAACAAACATGATTGAAGCCAATCAACACAAAATCAAGCTAAAAATAGAAGGATTTTAGCAAAATACGGAAAAAAAATGGAAGAAAAGGAAGAAATTACCTTATGGCAGTAGGTTTTTCTTTTAGATCTTGCTTCCAAACGTGATTAGGGAGCCTAAATAGAGCCAATTAGTCTCTAAATCCTACCAATTTAATTAATTAAGTGTTTAATTAATTGAGGTGTGATTTTGGCAGAGTTTTGGTTTGCTTTTAGCAATTTCTGGAGTCCATTTTTTAGAACCCAAGCTCTATATTTATAGAGCCAAATTAGGGTTTGGTAAAATTGTAATTTTTGGTCCGGATTTAAAAATTTTTAGGCTATGTACGCCACACATAGTGCTATGTGCGCCACACATAGCCTATGTGTGGCACACATAGAGTGGTGTGTGAAGCATATGGCATTTTGACCCGTCGCATGGGGTCCACTGTGACCACATCGGGACGTGCACCCCATGCCCAATAAGCGTCATTTTATGTGCTAAAACATTGTGTAATGTGGCGCTCATTCGATTTGGTCCAAGAAAGCTTCCGACCAAACATCTTTTTTCGCTATATGCGTGCGCACGTAGTGCTATATACTACGCATATAGCATTTTGCCCCTATTTGTTTTGCCTTGCTCGGGAAAAACGGGATGCGCGTCGTATGTCAAATAAGTATCATTTGACATATTAAGATGTTTTGCAAGGAAAAGTATTCCGGATTTGGTCCGGAAGGTGGGCCCCACCAAACGTCTTTTTTTCTTACATAGTGCATGCATAGTGCTATGCACTAAATTCATTTTGTTTGTACATTTTGCCTTATATGGGTAAAATGTAATACGTTTTGCATGTCAAATAAGCGTTATTTGACATTGTGAGACGTCGTTAGTGTGCTCCATTTATGTGGGCCTCACCAGGTAGGCCTCGCATGCGGGCCTTATCAACATGTGGGCCCTACCAAACACCTTTTCCTGGCAAATAATGTTATGTGCTCAGTGTGCTCTGTTTATGCATTCTGCCTCATTCGGGCAAAATGTAAAGTGTTTTGCATGTCTAGAACACATAGAGAAGGTCCAATAGCATGTTCGTAAATCTAGGTCGACCTCAGGGATCGATACCGAGCTGAATCGACAAAAACCCGAGATTGCACGAGGGTGAAAAGTCAAGGTCAACACCTACATTTGCCTTCATAAAAATCTTCTTCCGTTTGGCAACTTTATGTTCTTTTCAATTGATGCCCTAAATTATGATGTGTGTGATGAGATCAACAAGAGATAATTGCTTTTGTTTGTGTTTGAGTTATTGTTTATAACCAGTCCAGAAGTATGAAATTTCTCAATGAGCAATCCTACAATAAACTTGTCAAATATAATGATATTTTTAGCTTTGACATCCTTAAGTAGTTTGTGATATTCATTAACTTGTGTCTTTATGTCATTGTTATCATTTCCCATTTGTAGTACTTCCTTATGATGAACTTCTATTTATCATCATGTACTGTAATATATTTAGTAATAATAGATTCCTAAATTCTTTTGCTTCTTTATAAGCACAATACACATCGAATAACTTATTAGATAAAGTACTAATCATAGTATATCAACATACCTTGTTTATGTAAGTCCAAAATTGAATTCAATAGGCTTTAATTCATTGAGAGAAAAAGCAACTCCATGTAGATCAAGTATGGAGAAAACACACTTTTATCATCTGTTAAAGTTACCTCTATTAAAAATCTCGATTTTAAAGACATTTGGAAAAGGTTAACATAAGAAATAGGAGGCAATATGGTTGAGGCAAAAACTATAATAACATTGGTAACAACATCAAAGCTAAGAGTGACATTGGCAGTAATAGCAACATTAGAATTAGAAGAGACATTTGAACATTAGAACTAGAAATGTTGAGAAAAATAGAAGAATCAATGGTATTCGTTAAGATTGTTAAAAGAAATGATTCAATAACGGAGAGTAGAAAACTTGAAGCGTGTGGCCACTATCCTTAAAGGATACTTCATATCCTTCCAAGGAGTTCTTCCATAAAGAAACAATAAATGTGTTTAGCTAGCAAGCAGATGATTTAATGAATAGGGAAAACAAAACCAAATTATGAAAATAACGAGGAGAAAACTAAATAAATAAAAAGACTTAACAAAATATTGAAAATCCATTTGAATTGGATTTTTGGCTCAATTTCTCATGTGGACAAAGTCAATGCATTTATTACACCATTTAAAAACCTGAGAATATTATATATTATATTATATATATATATATACTAAAAGAGAGTTTGGAATCAGTGTATTCAACATCAATGAATTTCTAGTTTCATCGTTCCAAAACATGAGTAAAATAGTAAAATTTTCTCCCAACTCTTTCCATCCCCTCCCCCTTCCACTCCACGTCATCTCTCCCCCTCCCCCTAATAATAATAATAATAAATATTCAAATAAATAATAATTATTATAAAAAATAAATATTAATATAAACAATACTTATAAATAATAATACTTATTATTACAATTAATAATAATAATAATAATAAATTATATATAATAATAATAATAATAATAAATATTCATATAAATAATAATTATTACAAAAAATAAATATTCATATAAATAATACTTATAAATAATAATACTATTACAAATAATTATAATATTTGAAATATAATAATAATAATTATAAATAATTTATTATTATTATTTATTATTATTATTAGTTGTAATCATAATTTTTATTATTTTTAATTATTATTCGTATGAATACTTATTATTGAATTATTTTTAATTAATATTTTATATATAACATGAATACTCATAAATTCATCATTGTTATTATTATATCAAAATAATGTAAGAAAATTATTATAATCGAGAGCAATTAAATCTTAATTTATTTATTAATATTTACAATTGAATTTATTTAACATAAGATAATAAATTACTAATAATTCAATAATAATAATAATTATTATTATTATTATCAAATTTCATTACACTTTATATTCATAATAATATAAATAAATGGTCGAAGGTAATTAGATAATAGTTTAGCAAATGTAATAAAATTTATTATATAAATATTTGATGTTAGTTATTAATATATATTTGATATTAAATTAAATTTAATTATTTTTCATTAATATTATATATATATAATATAAATACCTATAAATTCATTATTATTATTATTATTATATCAAAATAAGTGATACTAATTATTTTTATTTTTATTTTTTTTAAATTTAAGTAAAATAAGAAAATTTTAATCTTATCTTTTATGATAAATATATTTTTTATTTATATTTATATATATTCACGTCACGAAGTGACAGACATTTTAGCTCGTCATATACTAAAGGAGAGTTTGGAATCAATATAACGAAGAGGAGTGAATTTCTAGTTTTATTCTTTCATAAAAATATGAGTTAAACAATAAAATTACTATTTTATCCTTCTGCCAATTTTATCCTCTACCCCCTCCCCACGTCATCCTCTCCCTCCCCATTTCCCTCCCTCACCATTTCCCTCTCAAGGTCTGGTCCCACCTCCAAGTTTTTTCTTTCCTTTTTTTGGTCTCGTTTTTCTTTTATTTAATCATAACAATTAATTAAGTAAAAATAAATGAATTATATAAAAAAATTATATCATTTACAAAAATATTAAATGAAAATATATTTATTATCACATTTTTTTTGAAAACTTATCAAAAAATTTTTAAAAATTCATTTTAAGAATTAAAATAATTTTTTATTTAATTTTTTAATCTTAAAAATAATTTAGTCCCATAAAATAAAAAATTTTAAATAAAAAATGTTAAATAGAATTTTAATTCTAAATTTAAAGATAAAATGGAATTTTATTTCTAAGATTTTATATTGATAATATATTAATTTATAATTTTTATAATTTTTATTAATACCAAAATTTCACAAATATATTATCTTAGACTTATTTATATTTTCAATTTAATTTATTTTACATAAAAATAAACAAGTAAATTTATTTTACGTAAATAAATTAATTGTTCTTTATGAATATATTTTTATCTTTAATATTTTTAAATTAATTATTTCTCAAACTTATCAAATAAGTAAAAGAAATTTTCATGAGTCATAAATAAATAAATTATATAATTTATATTGATGGTAATATAAAAATAATGATTTTCAATTTACTAAAAAAGATTAAACTTCTACTTTATATTTAATAAACATGAATAATAATAATAATTTAATAATATTCCTTTTTCAAATAATTATCATTTCTCTTTCTTTATTTATTTTAATTAAATTTTTTAATATTATTTCTCTTTCTTTTTTCTAATAAGAATTTTACCTTTTTTATTCTTCCAACAATTTTAATTATTTCTATGTAGAAACTTCAAATAAATCATAATATATTTTACTTTTTCTCTCTTAAATAAGTTTAGTTACTTCTATATATAAATTTTAATAAGTTAAATAATAATATATTTATTAATTTTAACATCTTAAATAATAAAAAAATTATATCATTGAAATTAAAAAAATGATTAACTTAATCATTATAAATTTTCATATGAATAATAAAAAAATAAATATATATCATTAAAATAAAAAATCACAATATATTATATAAATTATAACCATGTTAATTTGAATATTTAATTTATTTTTAATTTTGAATTGAAAATTTTAATATTAATTTTATATTACATGATCATACTAATTATTGTTAAAAGTATTAATTAAAATTATTTTATTTCATATATTTAGGTTAAATTGAAAATTTTATTTTTAAATTACTATATAAAAATAATTTTACATAAATATAGAAGAAGATGTTAAATTATTATTACGATTATTATTATTCTTAAATTAAAAAGTGACAAACACCATAACTACTAATAATGTTAAACATCATAATTTTGAATGAGTTACTTTTAATAGTTTGGTTGGTTAACTTTTTATTTATTTTTAAAAATACCAAAAATTTTATAAATATATTAGTTTTGAATTATTTCTATAACATTAATATTTATAAATTTATTTATTTAATATAAAATTATAAATTATAAATAATTCAATAATAATAATAATAATAATTAAATTATATTATACTTTATAATCATAACAATATAAATAACTTTTTTAATGTAACTAGACAATTAGCAAATGTAATAAAAAAATATATATATATATATATAATATGAATACTATAAATTAATTATTATTATGATTATTATTATATATCAAAATAAGCTCTGAAAATTGAATAATTAAATTTTAATTTTAATTTTTGAAAATTTGAGGAAAATAATAAAATTTTAATTTTATATTTTACTTCAAATATATAATATTTAATATTTATATATGTTCACATCATGAAATGACGGGTATTTTAGCTCGTCTTTACTAAAACAAGAAAAAGAAGTCTTAAACTTTGCATTATTTAAACTAGGAACTATAACAAAATTTTGATTTTGTTATTGTTCAATCTTTTCTATTTTGGTATCTCAACATATTTTTTTTGTTTAATTAAATGTCTGAAATTTTGAATTTTATAACAATTTAGTGTCTTAGTCTCTTTTTTACTATTTAAATATTTATCAAAATGACAAATACTATTAATATCATCAAAACATTTAAAAATATAATAATTTCAAAGTATATTTATTAAAAAAAAATGAAAACAAGTAAAATGAATAAAATTAAGAAAATTTTTATGATTAAAATGTATAATATATATTTAATTATTAAAAACTTGAATGGATTTTAACTAAAAATTCAATCTAAATATCATTTATATTGCAAAAAATGGTCGAAAGATTTGATTGATATGAAAATTTATAGTTTAAATCCTTAATTAAATAAAAATTAATAATTTTAAATATTAAAATAGAAAAAATATGAAAAGTATATACACAAACATGTTATTTTTCCTATAAATTAATATTTTTTTGTTTCATTTTCTCCCTTATTTTCTTGTTCTTTTTCATCTATTTTTTTATTTTTTTATTTTTCTGTAATCAATTGAATTATGATTTTGTTTATTTGTTATTCATTTTTAGATCTTATGATTTGGTTCACTAGTTAACTATATTTTTATTTATATTTTTTCCTTCTTAATTGTTAATTGTTTACATTAAAGTTAAAATAAAAATAAATAAAAAGGTCACCAATGTGAGTTTCATCAAAAGTGATTTGATTGAGACTTCTAACTAAAAAATTACCAAAATATTAAAACAAACAAATTACTCCATCAATGAAGCTCAAGAACTTTGACGATTCTTTGAACTAACTACTGAATCAAATTAATCGAATCAAAATAATCAAATTTTTAAAAAATTAATTGAATTGATCAAATATAAGAATTCAAATCGGATTAAAACAAGCCAAAAGATCAAAAATAAAATAAAAAATCAACTCAATCAAATTGAACATTTTGTTGCTCCCTCCTAGTAATGAATTTTAATAAAATCACTTAAAACATATTCTTTAAATATTAAAAGTAATTATCACTAAAATAAACATTAAATTTTAATGACATATCTAAAGAAGCAAATATTTATTCTAAACATTAGTTGACTACAAGCCAACTACATGCATTACGTATTTTTAATTAAAAACATAATAAAATATGTTGATATCAATTCATGTTTTATAATGATGTTTAATGATTTTACAAACGTTATAATTGTTCTTAAAAATAACGTTATTATTATAAATATATAATATATTTATAATAAATTTTTACTGGACCTTTTTGCAATCTATAACAAATGTATATTCTTCTTTAAAAAATATTTTTATAAAATCTGTTATTTTTAATTTTTTGTTCTAAATTATGATGATATTTGATAACTCAATTTCTTCTTTAGATTATGATTTTAAGCATTTAGTGATTTTGACTTCGTTTGATAATGTTATATAGTCAACTTAATTTATTCATTGAAGTTAAAAGTAGCTCTAGATTTTAAGACTTTTTGATGGAATGACTTTCATATCCTTAAAGATATTATAACAACTAAGTTTTTTACATATATTTATCAAACAATTATATCAAATTAAAAAAACTATATATTCAATCAAACCGATAATTTTTAATATAAAGTCATTTTTTAAATATTTTAAATGATTCTTTAAAATAAACATTAAATTTTGATAATATTACACCATCACCAAGTGATGATATTTATTCCAACTAATGCATTAACTTTACGGAATTGGAGGGGAAAATAAAACAATGACTAGAAGCCAATACATTACATATTTTTAGTTTTCTATATAACCATTTATTAATTTTAATTAATGTTAGCATTTGTTTGAAAAATTATAAAAACTACATATTTTTAAAAATGATAATTTTCACGATTCAATATAGATTTATCATAATTTATGAAAAAAGTTTACTTTATGTTTATTATAGATTTATCGTAAAAAAAAACATCACTTCTACGAGAAAAAGTTTATTCATCTTGACATTATTACAAAATACTAAGTAAAATTCATCACTTTTTGTATTTATCCCTTTTGATAAAAATTAAAATTAAATCTTAATCATATAATTAAGAGCTAAGATAATAACGAAGGTTGAATATGTCGAATAAAAATATTGTAATGATATTTTAGTTTTAAAATTTATGATACCACTCAAACATTCCACAATTATGAATTTCAATGCTTTTCGTATTTAATAATTAAATCAAACATTTAAAATTTTTGAACACTTAATTTTGAATTTTGAGGAAGGTCATTATAAGCAAGAGATTTTGATCACTATACTTTTTGAGATATTATATTATTTATGTCATATTATCTTTTTAATTAACGACATGTCATTTTTTTTCTAGTTGTTCTTTTTATTTTGTTCATGTGTGCAATTATGGAATTATAGTTCCATTATTAGGTTTCTCCAAATTAGTACTATCACATAATGAAACTAATTAAAGTGTATCTGTGAAAATAAATAAAATAATAATAATGGGAATGAGGGTTCATAAATTGATGGTTCGGATGTGATTCATATTAGTTTATATGTATAACAGGTTTAGGAATCATGATCTGAATAACTAATCATATCACGAAATCAAACTTGAATGAATATGATATTGTACATGTAATATATTTAATAAATGCATTATAAATATATAAATATATTATGGATCTATGAATATGTTAAGCAATACCCAACCAACATACAAGATTCACAAGAAGAGAAGCAAAGAAAAAATGAAAGAAATACAAGATTTACGAGATTCGGTAAAATCACCTACGTCCTCGATTGCAGAAGTGGTTGCATTTTTTCTTTCTACTGATGAAGATGACAAAGATTGCAGGGCATTCGAAATTTTGCAACATATAACCCTAAAATCCAAAACCAGACCGGATCCAAATAAATCGGGCCAAACAGTAAACCAGACCGAATAAACCAAGTTAAACAGTAAATTGGACCGAATAAATCGGTCCATACCGCGGGGGCTTCACCCCCACACCCCCTATTGGAATCAGTTTTTTGGGCTCCGAGCTCGGGTCTATCGACACTCGCTCTCCGCTCCAAAAACAGATCCCCATTTTTCCTCCATTAAATTTTTCTCAAAATTTACGTTGCACCAGGAACTTTTCGAATTGGCTACAAATTTGAAACCATCAAAAAATATTCAAGACACAAATACAATAGAATAAATGATAATAAGTACTAAACATTTAAATATATCATGGTTTAATACGGCATAAAATAATTCACTCATCATATCATATAAAAGGGTAAATATGTTCATGAATCACCATGAGCACATAATTTTTTCATATTAAAATATACAAATTTGATATAAATATAATTATACCAAATCCAAATATATTAATTCTATATGATGTTCATGAATCGTATCGAAAGTTATCAATCCAGTAATGATAGTATCATACAAATATCAAGAAATTGAGAAGTTTTTAAGGACGGCTGGCGTCCTCTACTGCCTCGTCTGGTTGAGAAGCACACACCATCGCTGACTCACCACATCACTAAACTACAAAAGAATGCATCTTGAAATCTGGTATGGTTATAGAACAAAACAAGGTTGGGTTCTCAATATTATTCAAGCCCTTCTTGTTTTTCATGTCAAAAATCATCTTTCTTGGGAGAATCCTAGTCCTTGCTTTATTATATTTCCATCTACAAAGTCAATGTTTAAGATTTTCTTGAGTTGAATACAAAGTCAAGGTTTACTTTATGACATGGATAGGAGGAGTATCTATTGATATGGATATTTAAAAAAGAATATTTATCAGGTCTAATCACATGTTCCATATTAAGATCATGCATAATTTAGTTTTCTTTAATCGAGTTTTTAGCTCCATTAATCGAGTTTCTAGCTCTGCTGCCGGAAGTATTGATTGTTTCATAAGTACAGGAAACTGCAACCAGTGAATTAGTTGGCATGCTTTTGCTTGTAAATTTTTCTCTGAAAATAATCACTGATTTGAAAATGAAAGAAAGACCATTTCTACTACCAACTCTTTGGATTTTATAGACCGAGTTCTAGTTTTCTGCTTGGCTGACCCTCTTCTTAGTTCAAGCTACCAGTATATTCTTTTTGTCAGGTTTCTATATGTGATTAGCACCATATATGGCTGCTACGTCTTCTGCTACACCTCAAGAGTCGAAGAAGTGGAATGTGTTCATCATTTTCAGAGGGACGGATGTCAGCCGCAGTGTTTTTCTTGAAGATTTATGTACAGAATTCAAGGATCATAAACACATTAATATCTTTGTGGATGAAAAACTTGATACAGGAGAAAAAATCCCAGATGCCCTTTGGCAATCAATTGATGAATCACATGTTTTAGTAGTGATTTTCTCTGAAAATTTCTCAAATTCTTCGTTTTGTTTAGATGAGCTTGTGAGAATATGCAAGTTGAGGCAACCATCAGGGAAAACTGTTGTGTCTGTCTTTTACAAAGTAGATACAGATGATGTTCAAGGGCTGCAACATAAATTCGGGGAAAATTTTAACAAGCTTGTCGAACAACACAAAGAAGAGGAGCAAAGGATCTGTGATTGGCGGAAGGCTTTGCAGGAAATAAGCAACATTAAGGGATTGGTTTTCAAGTCCCAGAAGTTCAAGTAAGTCGTAAGCAAGTCATGCTATTCGACCTATCATTTATCATAACTTATTTAAATATAAAATGGTAATATATATATTTAATCACTGTCATATTTACTCAGGACTAAATTTCAATTAATTAAGGCTATTGTTAAAGATGTCGAAAAGAAACTTCTCCAACTGCCTATAGAAGCTGATGTCGACGATGGCAATTTGTTGGTTGGAATTGATCCTCACATCAACTCTCTGAAATCATTATTGGACATCGAATCATCAAAGCATGATAATCGGATGGTAGGAATTTTGGGGGTTGCCAGGCGTTGGCAAGACAACTCTTGCCAGTACAGTTTATAATCAAATTGTGACTAGATTTGATGGTCACTGCTTTGTTAATGTCAACGAAGAGTTGAAAAGGTTGAATGATGTATCAAATCTGAGGAACGAAATAATCCATGATTTACTAGGCTCGACGTTCAGTAACAGCACAATGCATGCAATTCATAGAGTGCTGAAAGAGCGAAAGGTCATCCTTGTTCTTGATAACGTAGAAGATTCGTACAATTTGGCGCAGTTAGCAGACTGTGGTTTCTATGGGAGGGGAAAGTAGAATCATCATCACTAGTAGAGATAAGCGAGTACTTGAAAATATTTGCTTCAAGGAATTTGTATATGAAGTTAAGGAATTAAGTAACAAGGATAATGCTCTTAAGCTATTTAGTCTGTATGCCTTCAAACAAACTCATCCTAAAGGCAATGAATATCTTGACCTGTCAACCAAGTTCACAAGCTACGCTAAAGGGCTTCCCTTAGCTCTTCGAGTTTTAGGCTCCAATCTTTACAACCAAAAGATTGAGGTCTGGAAAAGTGAATTGGCAAGATTGGAAGAAATGCCTAATGGGAAAATTATACAAGTTCTGAAAACAAGTTATGATGGACTGGAGCGCAATGAAAAGAACATTTTTCTGGATATTACATGTTTTTTCAGAGGGGAAAGTATAGATCGAGTTGAGAGAATCTTAGAAGGCTGTGGGTTCTTTCCGAGAAGTGGAATCCCTCGTCTGATCGATAAATCTCTCATATCTGTGTCGTCTACGAATGAAGTAGAGATGCATGACTTGATACAGCAAATGGGGCATGAAATTGTTTTCATGGAATGCCAACATCTGCCTGGAAAGCGTAGCAGGTTGTGGAATTCTAAAGATGTTTATGATGCAGTGACAAGTGATACGGTAAGGATCATGAATCTAATACCTCCCTTTTTCTTTAAATTCATATCGGTCCTTTCTTAAGAAAATAAACTAGATTTAATGTAGAAAAATTTTCTAGGGTCTTTCTCATAATTATTCTTGAGGCCATTTTGAGTTGCATCATGAAACATCCTGCATTTAATCTAATTACAAATATGATATGATAGCATCACTTATCATATTGATTTAGGGGATGTTTGGTTTAGCTGTTGGGAGGCAGCTAACAGCTTAAACAGATGAAATTTAACTAAACACATTATGTAACCAATTAATACTACGTTTTGTGTTTATCATTAAGATGGATTATGGATGGAATTCAGAGTTGTAGGGGGCGAATACTATCAGAGTTTGCAAGGTTGTTGCAAACTCATCATCTTCTTGCTTCATGTCAAAATCTATGGTCCCATCTACTCCAAATACAACCAATATTCATATAACACTAGATTTCTCCAACTGACTTTACCTATCGTTCCTCCATCATTAAGTGGCGACAGAGTTGTTCAGTAGCTAAATTAGTAGGCAATTAACAGTGAATGTCATTGGAGGCTGTTGTAGAATATAACGACGAGGCTTCTTCATCGTTAAACCACATATTATTTAGCGATGATACATCGCTAAAATGAGAAAGTTCATCACTAATTCCCCATAATGCATAAAAAATTAATTCCCCCTATCCTAAGAATAAATGAACAATTCTTGACAAGATTTTACTTATAAGTTATTTCCCATGAATCAATTCACTAGTGTGGGTGGCAATACTTGGATCATCTTCTTGACCTCTATGGTTAGCTGAACATTGTTAGCAGAAAGCAAAGACATTTATGTGGAGGAGCCTAATGTGCTTGCCACACCTCCTTCATGTATACAGGCTTCTGATCCGTTTCTTGCTGTTGTATACAAGGACGCATACGGTGGGAATCCAAGTAAATGATCTCTATATATTAAAAAAAAACCAATAGTTCCTAGCTTACCTCATAGCATGTAGAAGCCCAAGAGACACTTACTCCACAGATGCTTTTGAAATAACTTTATTCGCACTCTCTAGCACCTAATGGATGACTCTCTAACGTAATAATAATAATAATAATAATAATAATAATAATAATAATAATAATAATATCTGTGTTTCACAGCTGATAGTAAAATGATGTGACATGTATCATCTATAAATCATAACAAAAGGTGACAATCTAACTTCTTCCAAAGAGAAATAGATATAAACTCCTGTGAAATAGCAAGACCTAGAGGAGCAGCAGAAGTTAGAGGAGTGGAGCATCACATCTTAATGGCAGCCCTGTATATCTAAGTCACCTATCACAGTATAGACCGCTAACCACATCTGTTTTTTAAAAAAAATACATAGAAATCAATCATCAAAATTAAATAATTAGTATGATAAATGTATTTGAATTTTGTGAGTACCAATTAATCAATTTAATTTTATTCACTGTTATAATATTGTTCATCTTCATTCATTTTAATATCACCACTTGATTCCATAACAGATTCAGTTTCTTTGAAATCTTCATCATTTTCATCCAATTCTACGTAATATAAATGATGATAGTCTCTTGTTGCATCAAGCAAAGTATGCTTCGAATATTCTAAGAAAGTTGAAACGTTAAATGTTAAGCCTCAGCCTATGTCGTCAATGCTTAATGATCAGCGGTCCTTTCGTGATCCTACTTTATTCCGTATTATTGTGCGATCATTGCAATGTTTAATCTTCAAGAGACCCGATCTCTCATTTTTTGTCAACCAAGTCTACCAACATGTGCATTCCCCAGAGTAGTGTCATTGGCTTGGTGTTAAACTTATTCCACGTTATCTTAAAGGCACACTCCCTCAAGCCTTACAACTATACCGAGGGAGCTCTTAATGGAATGGTTGCTTATAGTGATGACAATTGAACAACTTGTCCTCTTACTAGACACTCAACAACTATCTGTTGGGAAACGAACAAAATTCAATAACAATATTTTCAAGAAATATTTAGAAAATTATTCTGCCAAAATTCTACTAAGAAAATTCCCAGATTCACTGGAGGGGTCACAAACGGTCCCACTTAAAACCCAGGAGTCTTGC
>CANYBF012376035.1:0-25247 GCA_948192965.1 Dalechampia spathulata | reverse complement strand
AAGTTTTACACATCCTCCTTCTTAATTTTTCTCTTATGTGATGTGTTATTACATGGGGTTGCAAAGATCCATAAAATACTTGCTTTGAAAATTTTAAAATTCACCTTCCACTGCTCAACAAGTGTTTTAATTAACCAACAGATAGGTCCATCTGACCTCACTCTTGGGGATGGCCCCCATCCACTCGACCCAACCATTGAATGTCAGCATTTGCACCTCGTTGAAGGTGTAGTCTCTTCTCATATGGCTATAAGGAGCATATCTTTATGGATCACCCCCTGGTGGTGCTAAGATTCATAACTTCTCCTGAAGCCAGATCTATAAAAATATAAAAATAAAAACAAAAGCTTATTAAGTTGAAAACCTTATAAAAGGTTGCTTATGTAAAAATTAGAGTGACCTACAGAATTGAAAACCCAAGAGGACAGTTCAGGTAAAAATTAGGCTCTAAAGAAAAATCAAATAGTCTGATGAGCTGAAAACCTCACAAGAGATAATTCATGAAAAAGTTAGGGTAAAATACAGTTGTTTTAAGTTGAAAACATACAAAGGTGGCTTAGAATCCATACCTACAGTAGAATCAAACTACCATTGAGGTGTCTGGACTGACCCCATCTCATTCAATCTAGACCAAGGATTGTCTCTGCCATGATCATTGGAAATAGGGTCCCTGCTCTATTTGGTCTATCATTAGTCCAATCATCAGATCCCTATGTCTAGATGGGTCAACAAATAAGAACTACTACACTAGTAGTTTAAACCTGCCATGAAAGGATCGTTACCAACTTATGGTTACATAATCAAAAGATGGTAGAGAGATCTATAGAGCCCTCTATGGTCAGCAGTAACCTTGCTATCATAAGGCTGATATTGAACACCCTAATCAGATAAGGAATCACTTCTTTGATAGCCACATGCATCATTAGCATTGCCATCATGCTATACAAAACTCCAAAGATAGCGATGAACTCCTCATACATCGGTTAAAACTCTACGTGTTCAAATTAGAAGATATGAGCTACTAGATCTTAGAATTATACGATGACATGTAGAAAGGCAAAATTGATGGAGACCTGTTGAAACATCTTTAAGTACTAGAGCCTAAACTTGTTCAATCAACTCCACTCAGTATCACCCTATTGGCGAGAAAGGGTACAAAAAGTAGAAAGTGATTACTAAGTCATCATCTACCAACTCTTGCATAAAAGAATTTATGGATTATATTTTAGCAGTAGAACATAATGCATACTATTATTGTAAAAGAATAATAATAGCAAGTGGTATGGTTTCACTATCAAAATTCAAAAGATACAATGTTCCAGTATACGATGACATTCCAATGTTTGTACACCATAACCCGAGTATACTAAGCAGAGGCCATCCTACTCTTTTATCCTAGTACAAAAATTAAAAGATGTAGTGTAATGTTATGGACACTGGCGTTGAATCACTACTTATCATCATCATCGTCACCAGTTTAACCCTCCTCTGAGTTGGGGCTAGGAGACTCCATTGCAATATTGTAGTGCACTAGACGTTCAGTCAGATGGGTGATGTTAGCTATCAGTTATCAACCACAATGTTGAAATAGAACTCACGTAACTCAGTCATATCACAATAATATCTTTGCATTTCATAATCATATGGATATATAAGTCAAGCATATATGCATAACATCTTGCATAATATAGGTTATAAGTACTCAAGTGTAACGTTAGTATCTCTACATTATGATGCTGATATAGCCTAGTCAGTAGTCGGGAGACATCTGCTATGGTATCCCAAGTCACCTGTATCAGTTATTACAATTGCAATTAGAGTTCAATGGAATTAGAAGCATGCTAATGCATGAAAGATTACTTACATCAATGGTATTTGGAAGAGCAAATGCAACCTCCTCTGTCTTTGGCATATGGAATATCACCTTATGAGGGTGCTTACCTCTATTATATGATTGCACATATGGGTTCTATGGTTATATAAGGTATCCTTTAATGAAGCCATAATGGTACTCAAAGCCAGGGGGTACCTCAAGACTCATCACCTTAGCCTTTGGTGCCATCTCAAATGTTATGCTCTATACCCTCTTAGGAGCACCTCTCCCTCGGGAGCTCTCAGCTGTAGTAGAACTATGAGATCCTCTCTCTTCTCTAGAGGTAGCAGGGCAACCTCAAGATCTGTTAGCTCTAGCACTCTACCCTCTACTATGGTAAAGCTCCATAGGTTCTAATAGTCATGCCTAAATGAACTTCAGTTAATCCACTAGCGACTCTAATAGATAGTTACTTCCAGAGAAGCCTATTAGTGTGGCCATAATCTTTAGCTTGATACTAATATAGGATGACTAGAACATCATCCGAGGAGGTACGATGGGCTCCATTTGGCCTGCTAACCCCTGTCACCAGTCAATGATACACTCTCCCAGGTAGAAGAGAAAACACTTAGGGTACTAGATCAACATATGCTACTTGTCCCTATGCACTGATACCTCAACATATTTAGGAAGAGACATATTATGCCATGGGTCAAGATGGATATGCACTCATCTAAACAAACATCAATTAGCATTAATGACACCTACTCAGGTATATTCTAAACTCGTTCTAATTGATTTGTACTAATAAAATTCTTGTTTACCTAGTCTTAGGTGAGCTTGTTTAGGTGCTACCTCAACGTATCCAAATAAGTCTCCATCTCTTGCACTAGATACTCTACACAAGCATATGGGGGAAGCTGGGAGGCAATCCACATGGAATTACTGGCTTGGGAAGTAACCCAAACTCATAAGCCATAATATGCAAGGATCCATACAATCAGACATGACAAAATCAATCAAAATATAAGGATACAATAAGAAGAAGGTAGCATACCTCAATCACTAGCTAACATATGATGATCCTATCTCTGCAATACTTATTGTAGAGATCTAATCTATACATCAACTAAGCCATACAAGTACTGCCTTAGTCAAGGCTCTCTCTACTACTGCATCTCTTAAAAATTTCATAATTTTTGGAGACTATTTCCCTAGTGAGTCTAATTTTTATGACCCATAACATTTGAAAAACTTAGAAAATTAATCAGAATCCAGTAGACTTATACTCAAAAATTCAGGTATTTTTCCTCAAGCCATCGGTCCTATAAATGACCACTAATCAACCTTGATTGACTTATATGAGCTTCGAGCTCCTAATGGTAGAATTGGGTTATAAGCCTTAGCATGAGCACCATATGATCAACATTGATTATTTAGCCTAAGCATCGAGCTTCCAATGCTAGTATTAGGTTATAAGTCCCAATATCCCTAGTAGGTTATATTTTCTTCCTTAATGGAGTTATAAGCCTTGGAACAAGCATTACATGATCAATGTTGATCATTTATCTCGAGCACTAGGCTCATAATGCCAACATTAGGTATCCTTAGAGAGTCAGCCTTGATTAACCTATCTGAGAATCAAGCATTTGATGGCAGAATTGGGTTACAAGCCTTATCACAAGCATCCTAATTAAGTTATCCTCAATGGATCATACTTATTTTCATCAATGGAGTCATAAGCCTCTACATGAGCACCATGTATCAACCAGCACTAATCACGTACCTTCGTACAAGTATCCTCAATGGATCATATTTTAGCAAGCCTTAGCTTGAGCATCAACCAGGTACTATTCTTGACTCTGGGCATAAATCCATATTATGATTAGGTCTCATTCTATTGACTTTTACCTATGTCATTTTAGAGTGATCTTAATTAGGGGGTAAACTGTTGACACTAGGTTTTTATCCCTATGCATGTAATTTTTGATTTTTTTTGAAACGGCTTAGTACAGTGTTATGTTTTTTTAATTCAAGTTGCATATATGCTTTTTGCAATACCATAAACTATTTGGTTATATGGCATATCTACTATTTTGCTTATACAAGATGGCATATGAAGTGCATTTACAACTATATGCATATCATATAGTTAGCCTTTTTTATGCGTGTGTGTTGTAAACTTGTTTCCTTATAGCCTTATGAGTCATTTGGTTATACGATACATCTATCGTTTGTCTCATGCAAGCCAACGCATGAAGTGGGTTTTCAATTATATGTGTAGCATACAATTGATTTTCCAACTATATACGTAGCATGTATCACTATATGTATAACAACTATATACGTAGCATGTATCACTATATGTATAACACATAGTTAGAAAAAGCTCATTTATCCCATATTGGCAATCCATGTGTTGACACTAGATTTTCACCTTTACGTGTGCAATCTTTGATTTTTCTTGAAACAATTTGGTACAATGCTCCATTTTCAAAACCAAGTTGCATATATGTTTTTTACAATGCCATAAGCCATTTGATCATATGGTACATTTACCATTTCACTTGTACAAGGCAGTGCATATAGTTGGCCTTTTTATGTGCGCATGTTGCAACTTGTTTCCTTACTGATATAACTTGACACGAGTTTTCACTTTTAAAACCAAGTTGCATACATAAGTTTTAGCCTTTGTTTGGGAAGTTTTTGATGGGAGGAAGGAAAATAAGGAAGGAAAATAAGAGATGGAAGAAATTTTATTTTTTTTCTTTATTTTACTTTCATATGTTTGGAAGAGAAAGGAAAATAAGGGAGAAAAGAAAAATCCTCTTTGAAAACAAGTGAAAGTTATTTTCCTTCCAAATTAGAAGGATTGAAATGGGTGGAAAATAAATGTTATTTTCCTTGCTCTCTTTATTTTCCTCTCATTCCTAAACAAGGGAATTTGCTTTTCCCCTCGTATTTTACCTCCATATTTTCTTTCCTCCCTTATTTTACATCTTCCCAAACAAAGCCTTACAGTCTTATGAGTCATTTGGTCATGCAGAATATCTACTATTTAGCTCGTGTAAGCTGGTGCATAAAATGGGTTTTCAATTATATGCATAGCATATAATTGGAAAAGCTTGTTTATCCCACATTGTTAATCCACTATTGGCACACTTCCCAAAGGTCTTATAAATACCATTTAGGTATTGGCTTTAACAATATATAGAGTACAAAAAAAATTTTTAATTATAAGACACTAAGATCTTTTGGAATTAAAATATACCTAATTAAATAATTAATTAAGATTAATGACTAAACTTAATTCACTAAAAACCTTATACTTTTGGATTTGGAAGAACTTTTAGACTTGAGGTCATGCTAGTCGATGATGCTTTCCCGAGTGGAAGAGATGTTACAATGTCACACCCGCATTTGAGACCCTGGTTGTCTTGTGTTATTAGTGTATAGGACTGATAGGACGTATACATATTCATATATATATATATATATATATATATATATATATATTGATGTATTTGATAATTGAGATATGACCTTGCTTACTTGTTATGATTGTTATTATGAGTGTATGTGTTTGTATGCATTGATGTGGTATATATTGATGATGATGGATAGAGAGGGTATTGCTGCCTTATTGAGCCTTCTCTGTAGTATAAGGGGGTGAACACCGAGTTTAGCATGTTATACGTGAGGTTTTAGAAGTGTTTATGCTTGAATTGGGAGTTAGGTACTTTGGGAATGAGCCTAGGAAGAGTGGAAGAAGGAAGATTGAGTGTGGTACGGGCGTACGGGTCACCGTACGGGCATACCAAAATAGGGGAATTGAGAGAGTTAGGCTCTTGAAGACCGTACGGGCATACCTGAGGGTGGTCTAGCCATATGCGTACTTACAGGAAATTGGGTTTGTTAGATGGATTGTGGACGTACGGGCTTACCAAATGTTGTACGGGTGTACCGTCCCTCAAAGGAAAATGTGCTTGTAAGGAGTTTTAGTTCGATACGGGCGTACCAAGATCCACACGGCTGTACGCGACTTAAGTTTGACGGGTCAAAGGATAAGTATTAAGCTTTTTCTCAGTTTTCTGCCACCTTCTTCTTTCTTAAACCCTTCTAAACATTAGAGTTAGTGTTCCTAAGCCTAGGAAGAGTGCTAGAGCTTGAAGTTGATGATAATGGATGGTTTTAATGGGATTGTACTAGAAGTCTTCCTACTACAGGTTTGTGCTAGGAGTGTTGTTAATGCTAGGTTTGTGGTTCTTCTTATGCTTTGGCTTACTTCTATGGCTTGAAGACTTAAGTAAAGTCTAAACATGAGGTTTCATGTTAATATGTCATTGCTTTGATGCCTTCATGACTTACGTATGATGGTAATGGCTTTATTTGATAGTTTGAGCATATGACATAACCCAGATGTGTATGACTGCTTTCATAACATGTAGGGTGATGAGGAAGGGAAGGGAAAGAAGAAAGAAAAGAAAGAGAGTGATGAGAGCAAAGCTAAGCTCTGGGCATACTGGGTTAAATAATGATGATGGGATTCCTAAAGGAATCATTTAGATTATTGCCCTCCCTACTGGGAGATGAGTCTCGAGACCTACAGTAGGAAATGGGTGCATAGCACCACATATTTATATGCCCTCTTTCGGGAGATGAGTATCGGTACCTACAAGGACTCAGTATGTGCGAAAGGAATGTGCATAATCACAGAAAAACAAGAGTGAATGAGTGGAATGAGGATGAAGGAGACTGCAAGGCATAGTTGCATTTGCATTGCATGTGTTGATCGATTACAATATTTGATATACGAGGGTTATAACGGTTTATTATGTATTTATAACTGTCTTTTGATTTATCTTTGCCTAGCACCACTGAGTTTTAGACTCAGCGTTTATCATTTGATGAACGTAGGTTCTACGCCTTCGAGAGAGCAGTCTGAGCATTGATAGAGGTCGTCAGCAGAGAAGGCTATTCTTGAAGTGGTACGGGACTTCAGGGGCATACTCCGATTCATTTTTGTTAGGGTAGTTCTATAGATCCTAGTGGCAGTAGTCTGCTCTGTTTTTTATGGTGTATCTGTATAGGAATTATACAAACCCTGTTGTATGACTGATATTGTATATATATAATATAATTGAGTTGCTTGCCGATACGAATTATATGAATGAATAATTGATTATCCAGGGTACGATGTGTCTTATAGATGTATGCCACACTGTTGCTTTCTTTCACCACTTAATACAGGGACGTGTACCCATACGAACCTTAATAGATCATAGAGACAACACATCCTTTGTGGTGTGAGTAGCGATTTTCATTGGGGAGGATCGATACTTATACTACGGGAGCATGTTACCCCAGGTATGGGCTGGGTGTGACATGTTTAAGTGGTATCAGAGCTATGGTTTAGCTCGCCATGTACCTTGTCTATTAGTTAGGACTACTGCCAATGATTAACAAGCTACACATAGGGAGGTGCCAGTCCTTACCGCTGTTAACTGTTATAAGTTATGTTATTGTGTTATAGATTAGATTCTATGGCCAATCGGGCTATCATAGTGGGTGAAGAAGGAGGGATAACTTTAATCCCCAGGAGAGCACATCAGGTATAGGGGATAAAGTTGATAGATAGCCAAGACAGGGGGAACATGGGGGACCTAGTGAGAGGGCAACTCGGGTTGATAGGGTCGATGCTTCAATAGTTGATCCAGTAGCAGCTCAGTTTGCTCAATTCCTTCAATCTTTATGGGCACAGGGTCAGACTTTACCTGTTACTCTAGCTCCACCCCCGTCAGAACCAAGCGAGGAGTATAAGTTAGATTTTACGAAGTTGAGGTCATATGGGGCTACTGATTTTATTGGTACAGTCCAGTATACAGATGGCTCCTTATGAGGCATTGTATGATCGACGATGTAGGACACCTTTACACTGGAATGAGGTTGGTGAATGACAGCTAGTTGGTCCTGAATTGGTATGACAAGCAGAGGAGCAAGTACAACTGATGAAGGCTAGATTGAAGGCAGCATCAGAAAGGTATAAATCTTATACGGATCTAAGAAGATGGGATATAGAGTATAAGGTTAAAGATAAGGTATTTTTGAAGGTATCCCCATGGCAAAGGCTTTTGAGGTTCGGTCAAAAAGGGAAATTGAGTCCTCGTTTCATTAGACCATATGAGGTGTTGGAACGAGTAGGATCGTTAGCCTATAGATTAGCTTTGCTACCCGAGCTGGATCATATTCATAACATATTCCATGTTTTGATGCTAAGGCATTATAGATCAGATCCTTCTCATGTTATTCCAGTTGACACTATTGAGGTACAACAGGACTTATCTTACAGTGAAGAGCCGATATAGATTTTAGCCAGGGAGACTAAATAGTTGAGGAACAAGCAGATTTCTTTAGTGAAGGTCTTATGGAACCATCATACAGGACAAGACGCCACTTGGGAGTGAGAATTGGTGATGAGAGAGCAGTATCCCCATTTGTTTCCTAGTATTTCAGATTAGAATTTTGGGGATGAAATTCCTTTTAGGGGGGGAGAGTTGTCACACCCGCATTTGAGACCCAGTTGTCTTGTGCTATTAGTGTATAAGACTGATAGGATGTATACGTATTCATATATATATTGATGTGTTTGATAATTGAGATATGACCTTGCTTACTTATTATGATTGTTATTGTGAGTGTATGTGTGTGTATGCATTGATGTGGTATATATTGATGATGACGGATAGAGAGGCTATTGTTGCCTTATTGAGCTTTCTCTGTAGTATAAGGGGGCAAACACCGAGTTTAGCATGTTGTGCGTGAGGTTTTAGAAGTGTTTATGCTTGAATTGGGAGTTAGGTACTTCGAGAATGAGCCTAGGAAGAGTAGAAGAAGGAAGATTAAGCTGGCGTACGAGTCACCGTACGGGTGAAACAAAATAGGGGAATTGAGGGAGTTAGGCTCCTGAACACAGTAAGGGCATACCTGAGGGTGGCCTGGCCATACACGTACTTGCAGGAAATTGGGTTTGTTAGGTGGATTGTGGATGTACGGGCGTACCAAATGTTGTACGGGCGTACCATCCCTTGCAGGAAAATGTGCTTGTCAGGAGTTTTAGTTCGATACGGGCGTACCAAGATCCGTACGGCCGTACGTGACTTAAGTTGATGGGTCAAAGGATAAGTATTAAGCCTTTTCTCAGTTTTCTACCACCTTCTTCTTTCTTAAACCCTTTTAAACATTAGAGTTAGTGTTCCTAAGCCTAAGAAGAGTGCTAGAGCTTGAAGTTAATAATAACGGACGGTTCTAACAGAATTGTACTAGAAGTCTTCCTACTACATGTTTGTGCTAGGAGTGTTGTTAGTGCTAGGTTTGTGGTTCTTCTTATGCTTTGGCTTACTTTTATGTGTTGAAGACTTAAGTAAAGTCTAAACATGAGGTTTCATGTTAATATGTCATTGCTTTGATGCCTTCATGACTTACTTATGATGGTAATGGCTTTATTTGCTAGTTTGAGCATGTGACATAACCCAAATGTGTATGACTGCTTTCATAGCATGCAGGGTGATGAGGAAGGGAAGGGAAAGAAGAAAGAAAAGAAAGAGAGTGATGAGAGCAGAGCTAAGCTCTGGGCATACTGGGTCAAATAATGATGATGGGATTCCTAAAGAAATCATTTAGATTATTGCCCTCCCTACAGGGAGATGAGTCTCGAGACCTACAGTAGGAAATGGGTGCATAGCACCATATATTTATATACCCTCCTTCGGGAGATGAGTATCGGTACCTACAGGGACCCAGTATGTGCGAAAGGAATGTGCACAATCATAGGAAAACAAGAGTGAATGAGTGGAATGAGGATGAGGGAGACTGCAAGGCATAGTTGCATTTGCATTGCATGTGTTGATCAATTACAATATTTGATATACGAGGGTTATAACGGTTTAGTATGTATTTATAACTGTGTTATGATTTATCTTTGCCTAGCACCACTGAGTTTTAGACTCAGCGTTTATCATTTGATGAACGTAGGTTCTATGCCTTCAGGAGAGCAGTTCGAGCATTGATAGAGGTCGTCAGCAGAGAAGGCTATTCTTGAAGTGGTATGGGACTTCAAGGGCATACTTCGATTCATTTTTGTTAGGGTAGTTCTGTCAATCCTAGTGGCAGTAGTCTGCTCTGTATTTTATGGTGTATCTGCATAGGAATTATATGAACCCTGTTGTATGACTGATATTGTATATATATAATATAATTGAGTTGCTTACCAATATGAATTGTATGAATGAATGATTGATTATCTAGAGTACGATGTGTCTTATAGATGTATGCCATGCTGTTGCTTTCTTTCACCACTTAATACAGGGACGTGTACCCATACGAACCTTAATAGATCATAGAGATGACACATCCCTTGTGGTGTGAGTAGCAGTTTTCCTTGAGGAGGATCGATACTTATACTACAGGAGCATGTTACCCCAGGTATGGGCTGGGTGTGACATACAATACATCTCAAATTTTATATTCTCGAAGATCTTATGTAATAGAATAGACTTCTATTTTATTATTTTTCCCCAGGATGTATTTTTAAGTTTTATCCACCTATGTATCCCCTATCTCTACTATCCTTTTCACTAGCCATTATTATTAAGTTTTATTAATGTAGATATGTTTATTATATTTGTTATAATATATGTTATGTCATGTCATGTCACATGCCATGTCATAAACTATTATGTCATGTCATATGCCACTATGCCATGTCATATGTTATTATGTCATGTCACATGTCACGCACACATCACTATGTCATGTCATATATATGTCATATCACTATACCTAGCCATATTATGTTATTACTTTACATGTTATACATATGTCAAGTTATACCATACTTATGTCATATAACCTTATAGGTCATGCTCTATTTTGCTATATTATATTATGATATGCTTACCACCATAACATGCTGCATTGTATGCTTACTTTACGCTCTTTATTTCTCACGTACCTAGGATAATTAATCCCGCTAAAATGGTAAAATTGAATTTGGAAACTCTAAGAAAATAGATCTTCACCACCTGAACCCATCCCTGAAGGGTTTAACTTAGCACTCATGTTATAGGTTGGTTGAACCAAATTTGGAATCATTCGATGGTGACTCCTACTTTATGACTCTTTTGAGTCCGTCTCATTCCTTGAGGTAGCCCTTCAAGAAGACTACACTCTCAGTCTGAGCGGACCCTCGGTGTCATTTATCATAAGCCTCGCTCTGGTCACGATAAATTAAATGTTATTTTGACTTAATTATTTACAATTGACATGATTGAAATTAAATTAAGTGTTGATCCATACTCTAATTAATGCTAAGGATATTAAAGTTTCTCAATTTCAATTTTCATGATCAAATTAGTTGATTTTACAATTAAATCAATATAATTTTGCTTTATTATTCCATTAAATGCTATTTTTAATTGATTTTGTGTTTGTTGCTATCACAAGCCCTAATTGGATATTGAATTAATTTTAACTGATATTGCAAAGGATCATATAGTTAAAGCCTTACTTCATGTGTTGGCTTACACTCTGTAAACTAGATATGTTGCATGTCTAAATGACGCAAAAGGCTATGAAACATGTTTATGTAACTTGGTTTAAAAAATGGGAACTTGTGTTAAGTCGTATTGAGAAGGTAGCAAGTTCATAGCACACATACATAGGAAGGCCAACTTCATGTGCCACCTTCTATGAGCCAAAAGCTAGATATGCCATATGACTAAATAGCTTATGGCATTATAGAAATCATGTATGCAACTCGGGTTTGAAAATGGAGCACTGTACCAAGTCATTTCAAGAAAAATCCAAAAATGCATGCGCAAGGGTGAAAATCCAGTGTCAATAATAACTTACTCTGGGGAGATGATAGAATAATTTAATAAACAAATTCTTATATTGCTTGAAAAAGGTTTGATTGGGGATAACACAAGCCCACACTCAAGTCCAGCCTTTATGGTTACAAACCATGCAGACTAAGTGCGAGGAAAAGTATGAATGGTTATAGACTATCATCAGGTAAACAATGCCACCAAGGATGATGGCTATAAGATTCCTATAGCAGGAGACAACATAGATAGGTTAAGTCTTAAATTTTCTAAGTTTGATTTGAAAAGTGGTTATTGATAGGTTAAGATAGAATAAGATTCAATACTATTAATATCATTAAATGATCTTCAAGGAATATATGAATGGTTGGTTATGTCATTCGATTTGAAGAATGCCTCTGATATTTTTCAATGTAAAATGGACAATGCGTTTAAGGCATTGAAAAAGTGTTGTATGGTTTATATAGATGATGTGTTAGTTTTTAGCAATAGTGAAACTGAACATGAGTTAATTAGAACAAATGATTAATATCTTTTAAAAGGAAGGTATGATTCTATTTAAAAGAAATATAAAATGTTTCAAGGAACAAGTAAAGTTCTTAAGAGTGGAAATAGCTAAAGGGAAAGTATGGTTGCAAGACCATATATCAGAAAAGATAACTATGTTTCCTAATGAACTAGAGGATAGAAAGCAAGTGCAAAGGTTTTGTAGACTTGTTAACTATGCTCATCAATTTATTAAATATTTATCTAAATACTTAGATAGAATTGTAAATAAAACTTCAGATAAAACACCTTGGTATTGGGATGATGAAGACACTCAAGTGGTAAGAAAGGTAAAAAAAAAAGAATGAAAATTTTAACCTTTTTGAATTTACCCTTTGATGCAGATGAGTTAGTCTTGGAGATAAATGCTTTAAATAGTAATTGGGGTGTAGTCCTTAAAATTAAGGGTTGTAAACCTTAACCTATTTGTAAGTATTGATCTAGAACTTTAATGATGCAGAGATGAATTACCAAATTCATGAAAAAGAAACTCTTGCTATAAAAAAATGGTATTAAAGCCTTTTATATCTTTTTAGCTCCTAAAAAGTTTGTACTTAGCATATATTCAATTTATGTGAAAAGATTTATTAATTTGAACTTCAAAGAGGCTAGGAAAATTAGATTCTTGAGATTGCAATAATGGTTTAATTATTACAAATTTGATATTAAATATATTCTATTTGATAAAAATATAATAACTTATTCTCTTTCTCGTGAACTTGTAAATTTTACAGATGGATCTTGCTACCAAAAATAAGCTATGTTGGAATTGCAAGAGACAAGGACATTTAAGGAAGCAATGTCCTTTCAAGAGAAAGGAGAATGAGAGCACAAGCTTTGGCTTGAGAAGGATAGAAAAAAAAAGCAAAGATATCAAAAAATAATCTTTACTGGCATTGTAAGCAAATAAGACATTTATCAATAGAATTTGAAAGTAAGTTTGTAAATGTGAGTACAAAAAATTAGTGGATAAAGTCCATGAAAATATTGAGGAAACTCAGATTCTAGAATAGGAATGCAAGAAGAAATCCTTGGCCCAAAAGAGTGAGTCAATATTTGAAGAGAGCAACCCCAAATTTGGTGATAACAGTCATGAACCTAAAGGTGGAAACCCCACTAAACTAGTATCTAATTATGTAATAGATAAAGAATCGTCAGCAGAGAATTTCTCAGATGATGACATTCTTAGAGAAGAGGAGAACCCTCTTGTAGAAGAAGATGAAGTGATTTGGTTGCTTAGCGAGCCATCAAGGAAGTATGACTATTAGGTAAAATACTCAAAAATGCTACATGCAAACACTCCCCTAGAGTCAATTAAACCATCAAGATGGAAGGATGAGTTTGGTAAAGAATGGGATGAACCACTTGAGGTGGTAGATTCTAAATTAGAATCTGGAGATGCAAATCTTAAAGGTATTCAAGAAATGCTTGAGGATGAAATTCCTGAAAGCTTAAGCTTTTTACTAGAAGGAAGTGTAACTCATCTCAGTAAAGAATGCTCTAAGAAACTGAGAGAGCTTGCTTTAAAAGAGGTCAAAGAAAAAAACTGTAAAATGGATCTCAAAAGAGATAATGTTACATCAATATAGACTGGAAACAGTCAAGAATTTTGGAAAGAAGGTTTCTAATTGTATTCAGAGCTCTAGAAAGGGTTATCTAAGATGAATTATAATCATCTAAAAGGTACCATTAAAGAAGTAGCTGAATACATTGAGAAGCTTAAGAAAAAGCTTGGTCTCTATACTAGAGACGAGGAAAATCTTTCAAATAGGGTAGATAAAAGGAAAAAACTTCTATAAAAAATGGATTAATATCTTCTTGGAGATATTAGTTATATGATTGGCAATAAAATCATTGATTTAGTAGATCTCATGTTTAAAGCATGTACTACATTGCATCCATATATCCATGAATAACTAGGGGGATGGCTTAGTCTTCACATAGAAGCAAAGTAGTGGAAAGCCTCAAACTAGTAGATGCTGGATTGGTTAATCTTTTAGAATTTAATCTAGAATAACCAAGAAAAGATTTACCAAGTATTGTGAGAATGACATTGAACTGATTAAACATTAATTATGGATTAGCCACTTTTCAAATAAGCAGTACAATCCTGGAGTATAAGGTAAATGGAACTCCCAAATATTCATATTAACTATGGGAATTACATTAGGTTTCTTGTTATAAACTAGTGGAACCTCAAAAGCTTGATGACTATAACATGAGGATAAAACGAAGAATACATGAGCATAGGAAGTCTATCAACAAAGCCCTTTACATTGAAAAGTTCAAGAGGGTCTTAAGCAAGATAGCTTACAATCATAATTTTTTAATCTTAGGAGATGAGAGAATGTTTGTCCATTAGGTTCAATAATTTACCTCAATCAGCTATTAGAGATCTAAGATTTGAAACAGGATACCAATAAGCAATAGATCTATGTTTTAAACTTGAAGAAAAGGATCCTAGTATGAATTTCCAAGCTAAGACGTTTGAGCTCCAGAAAAGGATAACTGAAGAAAAGAAGTGGCAACTTGAATTACAAAGGCATAAACTAGAGGAAGAAGATTTAAAGGAGGATGAAGAACCTTATGAGATGGATATCTAAGTTATTAAAGGAGAAGCATAAAGTGTTGGGGATAACATGAAGAGTTAATGACCATGTATCACGAATCAGACGAAGATAGGAGGGAATCTTATGCTGGTGACCATGTGTCATGAATTAAAAAAAGATAAGAGGGAATCTTATCTCAACTAAAAGAGATGACCCTTCCTCATTGTCTAGTTGTAATAATAGTAACTTTTCTTTTTCTGCTTTGGCATATGAGTGCATGTACTAGCTGGACAATGGTTCATAGACACCAACTGTGTTTCTTTCATCTATTTATGTGTATTATTTAGATTCCTATCTAAAGTAGGGAATCCAATACCCACTGTTAGTTACGAGTTTGTAAAGAGTCATGAAATATGCTACCATCCATTGTCAATTATTTTAGAATTATTAGATGCTTTTGAGCTAATAAATAATATCAGAGACACCAGCTCTATATTATAAATACCCCTAATCTTATTGAGCTTATGAAGGAGGAGAAATTTGTATTCAGAAGATTCTTTCTAAATTCTCTAAGTGTGTAAGGTGTTCTTAATAAAACTTTCAGTCTTTCAATCTTTGAGTTATATTTATATGTCATCTACTATCGAAAAGTTTGTTGATGAGTTATGTTGCTAGATCTCACAAATATTTGTATTATCAAAAGTTTAAAATAAAAACCTATAGATAAAAAAAGATTTATGTATGAAGAATATATTATGAATCACAACAAACATTATGATTGTGGAGAAGTAGAAAAAATTCCAGCCTTCATCAACCATATCATTTGATTTCTATATCACATTCTCCACTCCTGTATACCTTGACATGTTGTTGCTAAACGATTTAGATTTGGAAGAAGTCCTCATAGTAAGATCTCAAAACAAGTGAAGAGAGGGCAACCGAGGCACAATGAACCTTCAACCTTTCGAGGTGGTTGCTGATGATGGACAAGAAATAGTATGAAACCTTTATTGCGGAAGCTCGGTGGATTTGGTATACTTAAAGGTATGTGTTTATGTTTATATTCATGTTATGTGTTTATCTTTTATGAAATATAAAAAGATTGATAGTTAGTGTTGAATGTGTGTACGTTTGTGTTTATTAGTAGGTACTTGAAGTGTGTGGATTACCATATTATGATATTATAAACTGTTGTAATTGCTCTGTGTAAATTATATATTTAATGTTTGATAATTGTTCTCATCCTGATTACTTTCATTTAGATCATGGTATAGGTAAGGATCCAGTAATAAGATTATTAAATTATATTATTGGTCATATTAATTCTTTGAGTGCAACTATAGAATTATTGAACCAGAACATAAATTACTTTTCTAAGCAATTAGAAGAATTGACTTTAAGGCATGGCAAATTTGAGGAATACTTTCTCAAGAACAAAACACCTTTAGGATTCGTTGTTAGTTCCTGTTATTCTAACGAGTATGAGAAATTGAAGGAAACCAAAAAATCAAGAAAACAAGGTGAATATTAATTTCATATTCTTTAAATTATTGTTCTTAAGAGTGTAAATCCTAATGATCCGGGAATAGTTCTTAGATTCCACTTACATTGATGGTATAACTAAATAGGATTAGAATAATTTTTAAATATTTTGAAATTGAAATTTAAAAATTATTTTAAATAATAGATCAATTATAGGGACTTTTTTGAACCTTTTATATATATAAATAGAAAAGAAAAATAAAAAATAAAAAAATTTTTGCATATAGAAAGAAATAGTGATTTATAGAGAAATAGATAATATTTAAGTATAGACAAAAAGGGACCATATTAGATTGATAAATATTTTTAGATTTGTATTACATTGAGAATTAAATTTTAGAATAATATTTTTTAGATCTTTTTTTCCTTATTATCAAGAATTAAGAATCATCTTTTAAAAGATAAATAAACATAGGTCCCATTAAAATGATATAGCCACCTTTTAGCCAAATTAACCTCCCGTAAGTTCATTTTATTCTGAGATTTAATAAATAAGATGAAACCCACAAAGTATGCTAATTAGTGTTAATTTAATGAATAATTAAATTCAATTTGATTAGATATATAAAGAATATTTTATTTTAGAATTGTTATTATTGATAAATATTAGATATTTATTATCATATAAAAATAAAATATATTTAATAACATGAACACTCAAAATTATATAAAATATAATTTTAAAATTATAGTTTTAATTAATATTGGAATAGAAAATAAGTGGAAAATGTAGTTTATTTTTGAATAATATAATCATTATCTAGTTTAATTAATATACAAAAATAACAAAAGAGAGAGATTGACAGAAATAAAATTGGACTTGTTAAAGGAATGTTTGGAAGTTGAATAGACTCGAAAAAGTCTTTAACATGAGAATAGGCCATCATTCGCCGCAAAACCTGAGGCCCCGCTTTCTCTCTCCTTTTCTTTTTAGTAGTTTGCCGGTCTGCTATTCTCGCCATCTCCTCCCCCCTTTAAACTCAACGTTTATTTTTGGTTGGGTTGGATGGAGAGATCACCATTGTGAATAAAAAAGCTTCGATCCGTACACTCATTTTCTTCACTTTTCCTTGATTCTTTCTAGGAAGGGTAAAGGGAAGAAAACCAATAAGTTCTCTTTCTTTCTTTTTTTGTGTGTACGGTGGGAGAGCTGTTCAACATTTTCTTTTCTCCCTGTAAATTCCTCTTGTTGCCGTCCAAGAATATTATTGAGGTGGGGAAACATTTCTTGCCCTGGTGATAATCAAATAACCGTAATCAAGCCAACAAAGAAAAAAAAATATATCTTATTAAATGATGAAGGTGACTGGTGAAGGAAGGAGCGAAAATTCGCAAACAATTCCATTGCCTCCTTACCATTCACACATTGTCGATTCTAATAGTCAATTCATCGACCTTCGAGTTTATCAAGCTTGGCCAGGCAGCAATGTACCTTTCTTTCTTTCTTTCTTTTTTATGCCAAAAAGAATCATTTTATACGTTTAGTTTTCTTTCTTCTCTGTCATATTCGAATTCATAAATTTAGGCTTTCATATTAGATGTTTTTGGTTGTTGATCATAATCTCCATTTAATCATGCGTTAGTTGCTTGGTTTCATATGAAGGAAATCCCATCAGTTATATAAATTCAACGATCCTGTCATTTTCCTGCTTACTTTTATGTGAGTACATACTACATGACCGGATCAAGCAGCTGACATCGTCACCTTCTTCTTGGTGTTTCTACAGATATTCTGTTTTGGGGGCAGACTTATATTTGGTCCTGACGTCAGGTCCCTATTCCTTGCGGTTTTCCTGATATTGGTTCCAGTAATTTTGTTCTGTTCTTTTGTTTCTCAAGAGATACGCAGTGAATTTCAGCCCTATCTCGGCAATGTAATTGTGGGTATATCTTTCGTCTTCACTGCATATGTGAGTCAGTTTTCCTTTTCTCACTTCGAACTTCTTGTGTATCATTCATTTCTTTCATGTCTGCAGAACTTTTTTCCTTAATGGCTTGTCGACTGATTCAGGTCCTGGTTCTTCTCTTCGTTGCATCTTCGAGTGATCCTGGCATTATTCCTCGTAGCCCCTATCCTCCTGAAGACGATGGTTCTATCTCTACAAATTGGCCAAGTATCCATGGCGGAAGTGGCCCTAGTTTACCCGTTACAAAAGATGTCATGGTCAATGGGATGATAGTCAAGGTCAAATACTGCCCAACATGCATGCTATATCGGCCACCACGATGCTCTCATTGCTCTATATGCAATAATTGTGTTGAGCGTTTTGATCATCATTGCCCATGGGTGGGGCAATGCATTGGAAAGGTATGCTTCATGGTATTATATTTATTATCTGTTTAAATTACTTTTCAAAACCTTTATCTCAGAAATGACCTGCTATGTGATTGTAAATAAACTACAAAGGTGTAATCATTCATTAGATTTTTCTGATATTCTGAGTGGTTTTGATGTAAAATGATATCTTACCTGCTTTCATTAGTTTAATGGGCTCAAGTATTCTATTGACAGAGAAATTACAGATTCTTCTTCATGTTTGTGTCCTCGACGACAATGCTCTGCCTTTATGTATTTGCTCTCTGCTGCGTGAATATCAGGAAGATAGCGAACACATATCAATGTAATATCTGGAGGGCTTTGCTGAAGTCCCCCTTCTCAGGAATTCTGATACTATATACATTCATATGCGCTTGGTTTGTTGGTGGACTTACGTCGTTTCATCTGTATTTAATATGCACCAATCAGGTCTGAATATCTTTTCCATTTTCCTTTATTTTAGTAATGTTTATCCTTGTCGTTGTTGTAAGCTTTCCATTGTTCTGCAGACAACATACGAAAATTTTCGGCGCCGTTATGATAGAAAAAAGAATCCTTATAACCTTGGTTGTGTGCGTAACACTATTGAAATTCTCTTCTCAAAAATTCCCAAATCAAAGAACGATTTCAGAGCAAAAGTCCGAGTTGACTCATTTCAAGTATATGACTCTTCGCCGTCACATTCCTGGAGCCCGATGATTACCGAAACTAGCTTGGACATAGAAGTGGGAAAACGGAAAGCTGTTGCCGATGAGGATTTTGAAGAAATACGAAGCCATATGGATGGCGGTGGTGCGTCGGAGAGGTGCCCAACCCAGCCTAGGCACAAAACTCGGGATCACGATGGTAATAGGGAGACAGCAGTTGATATGCGCATGTTGGCTTCTGAATTTGAAATGGAGCATAGTTTAGAAGCTAGGTAGATTTGTCAAGATCATTAAACTTGGTTGAATGGTTTAATGGCGGCAGAAAAATGTTCTCCATCCAAAACCAACGTGGTCTCCGCAAAGTGGGGTTGCTGACTGATCTTGATATTGTGTTCAACAGGAAAACCAAAAGAAGTTTAAGGCGTGAAAGGTTATGTATTTTAAGCCGTCTCCCTGTTAATTCAGGAATCTTGTGCCATTATGTGTCCATATTTTCTTGGGAATTTAGTCGATTTTTGACATTTGTCAGTTGATTTTAGCACTGTGCAGATATTACCTTTAGCCTATTATACTAAGATCCAACTAATTCTTTAACAGTAGTGGTAGGAGAGAGATTTGAATGAAGGAACTACCTCCTGTTTTATTTCAGCGTGTAGTGAACTTTTAAAACAGCTACTTTTCATTTTTCTTTGTACATATACTTTCTTCTCATTTGAAATTTTGTTGGATGGATTTCCTGTTGTCAATTTTCGTGTTCATTGTTTGTTTCCTTGATTTGATTCCGTGTGTCACCCTATAATCTTCTTGTTTCTTCCCCTTCTTTTTGTCAATTTAACCAATAACAAACACCGAACAAATGGGCGGCTTGAGAGCTTCCTAGAAATCTAGATATTGCTTGTTTGTGAACTACAGATTACAGACTGAAAAAGTTCTCCACTACATTGGTTTATTAGCTTGTGTCCATGAAAGATCCAAAATATAGAGGTTTGATTTTCTAAAGAAGAGGTGCAAATATGAAATGTTGCATTCTTGTTGTAATGCTATCCCTATTACCACTTGGACTGCAAATTGTGCGAGTTTTGATTAGCATTCAAGTAATCGAACCCCACAATATTGCCTTCGTAACTTCGTTTATTCGCCGCAGTTGAGTGTCCATTGGGTTCCAAACCTAGGAAATCAACAGTCATTTTGTCTCCTCCTTCAATATACACTTTCCCTAGATTGTTGGCAGCATTTTCATTTTCCATGCGGACATCGAAAGGAGACTGGAAAAGTCCTGCTTGTGATGTGGTATAAACATCTCTTGTATATGCTGCTGAATTGAAGTTCTTATCAAATGTTTCTGACTCTCCGACCCATAAGCTATTCATGTTTGCAGTTGTTGGTCCTATATTGCTACCTTCTGCCAGTGAACTTTCCTGGGTTGATCCTGACGAATTCATGCTACTCACAGAATATCCAGTAAATCCTCTGAGCAAAATTGGAGCAATGTAACTATCACTAGTCTTTGCACCCATTTCTGCAGCTTTCTGTAGAAGAGCTGTTGCGGAGGTATAAGCATTGCCAACAGCCATTGGAGAAACATTTGTTCCATCTGCAGAATTAAGATATGCTAATGATGCTCTTGCATTGATCATTTGACTTAAATTGCTTGGAACTGCAATCCCTGCAGAGTTCAGAGACAATGGTCTGAGTGAACTGTCCATATTCTCGTCAGAAATTGTTCGATTCATCATTGAGCTTTTCTTCGAGCCAGATTCAGAGCCATTTATTGTTGAAGCAAAGAGTCCTTGCACTTGTCTCTGCAACATTTCTCCTGTGGGGGCAAGATTCTGATTTGCTTTGTAGTTCTCCTCTGCTAATGCATCACAGAAGGCTCGATGCGTGACAAAGCTATCCTTTCTGTACAAACAATGATCAAAACAATGCATTACTCAAGATTCTGATGAACAACAGTACATTGAATGAACATGAAAATCAAGAAAAAAGCAGTGGAAGTGAAATGCACCTGGAGAAAATTGTTCCACAGTCACAACGATATTCTCGTGTACCGCAAATCTTGGTGTGCGCTTTCCAGTCCGATTGAACAGCGTAGCGTTTGGAGCATTTGTCGCACTTCCATTTCTTTTCGCCATGTTTTCTGCCGAAATGCTTCTTTATGCCTGTCAAGTCACCTAGAGCTCTGCTTGGATCATGATGCACACAAGTCGGCTCAGGGCAAACATACACTCTCTTCTTAACCTGAGTGGTTGGCCTTTGCTTTAGTTTCCAGGGCAAATTGTGCCCTCTCCTGTGCAGCTGAAGATTCTGATCTCTCTGGAATCCTTTATGACACACCTCACAGATGTACCTGTTTGTAGCCATTAACGTCCTTGGAGAGAGTGCTACAACCTCAGCTTCTGGGTCTGTTGAAGATGCATTGAGAAGAAATCCCAAATTATAATTTGAAACTTGCAAATTTGTTTATAAGCCAGGGTGACCAAGTGTTTCAACTGATAATAAACTCTTAGGATTAAATTTAAAATTTATTTTGCCAATAAGTATCTTTTCATTAAAATTATAAATTTCATATTTCATAGTTTTAAGTAATTTTGGTATCATCATACAGTTAACAAAACGAAGCAGGTAAAGCTTACCTGGTTTCCCTGGAAGATTTCTTTTCCTCTTGGTGCTGGTAGGAACTGAGCCTTCAACACTATCCTCAATGGGATTAGGGCTGCCATTAGAGGACTGTGAAATGACTGTGCTTTGAAACTGTTCTTCCTCATCAAATTCCTGAACAAAGTTTGACATTTTCCTTTTCTGGGAATTTAATGCTTTGATTTTTGGAGCATTTTATGAAACAAGAGATGCAATAATATAATCAGAAAGAAGGGTGACGTTCAGAAAGCAAACAAAAAGGAGAGAAAACAATTACTAAACCAGCGTCAATCAAAGACCACGCATGGTCCATCTGTTGACATTAAAATAATTTTAATTCGAATTTTATGAAAGCAACTTTCATTATATACAACAAATATCATTAGATGAAATCAGACGGCAATTACAATAACACATCATAACTAGCACCTGTTTGTCAGCATGCTCCGGGGAAATACTAATCAATAATATAATGATATAATATATGTGAATTTTTATTAAATATTAAACAATATATAATTATTATTAATTATTAGTATATGAATAATATCTAATACATATATGATATTTAATGAAAAATGGATCATAATGTTATATGATAAGTTAAATATGATAAATTAATTTCATGAAAGAATTTCTGCTCCCATAAATGAAAAGTATGAACATAAGTCAAATTATTTAGGTGTGTAAATTTGTATAAGTTATCTCTAGACATAGAGCATTAGTTGAGATATGACAATAAGGCAAAGTGACAGACTGAAAAGGACACAGAAAGAGATCCGCGTAAAAAGACAAGCTGAGCCTTCCGCTGTGAGTATATAATTCACCTGCATGGCATAGCTATCATCATTTAGCAAATATGTGCTTGTCATTTCCTGCTGTCTTTTAGTTTTTATGCCTTTGAATGAGCTTTATCTTGAAAAAAATAATGCAAGAATTAAGGATAGCAGATTCTTCCTTTTGTTTCTTCATTACCTACGCCTCCAGTTTACCTGCTTTTGTTAATGTCTGTCAAAGGGAAACAATGTTAGCCTATTCTGAAAGTGTCAAAGTTTGTATTGTACCTTGTAGTTCGCATTATCATACAAACATATGAAGTCAGATGTATGCTGTCTTCTATTACAACGGATCATTAGCATATCCAGTTGGTACTCATCGATCTTGATTTTGTTTGCAAACTTTCTGTATTGAAATCTATCATATACCCTTTTAGTTTCTTTAATATCCTTTGCGGCATTGTTGGTTATTTCCATGCAAACTGCGACTAGCAGTTTTATTAAATATTACTGTTTCTTTTCAACGAGGAAAATCAATCATATAATAATATAAATTCGACTATTACAACCATGAAATGAATTCAACCTGTCTTTGGAGAGACATTCTTAACCGTTTCAAGGATGTTTCAGGATCCTGGTTAATCCATTTCTATCAAATTGAAAGAATCAGAATAGAATGATTATATGCTCAAAATTAAGATTAGAACAAGAGAAGGTGACATATAAGGCTTTTGTGAACGCTGAATCATTGGTGTTTCATTTGAAGAAAGCAACATGAGGAGCAACCCAAAGCAGAATTTGTTAGAGGCATAAGTAATGCATTAGTTAATATATGTTTTCCATGATGAAACAAAGCAAGCATACAATAGGTATATTCCTGCATGGGCATCCATATGAGCAAATGAAATTTCTTCGGCACCTTGCTGGGTTAAAGCATATATATGTTTCCATTGGAAGAATTTGCACATTATTCCATTGGTATGTCTCCCGTAGGAATTCATTCAAAATTTGCTGACGTGACTCCCGAAATTGGAATATATTCTCGAAATGTTCATTAATTCATTTAAACCTCAATGACATATCAATGCCATTCCATCACATGAGTCGTCATATTACCTAAAATTTTCAAGTATAAAAGATCTCATAAAATATGTCAATTCTATAAGTTTTTTAAATTACCAATTTATGGAAAACATTTAGGAAACATCAATTTATGTTAAGAAGAAACATAATTTTGTTTCAAGCCATAATGATCAAAAGTAAGAATTAGATACAATAAATTCTAAATGCGAGGATAAAAGGTAATCATGTGGAGTTATAAAATAAGAAACCTACTTCATTCCAAATTCCAATTCATCAAATTTTTTTAAATTTGCATGCTTTTGCAATAATAAGAAGAAAGTAGTTAATTTTGGAGGTTGAGCTATGAGGTATTTTTCAAGGTCCAGTGAGTTGGAAATTGCAAGGCTTCTTATTGAAATTAATAGTCTTTGTATCATAATCATTCTCTTTTGGTGTAATGTATTAGAAGTCTTCTTTCATAGAACTAGCAGGTGTAATTCAACCATCTGAATAGGAAAGCAAATCATATTGTTGATTGTTTGCATCCTACATCTTACGGTTTCCTCTTAGTTTTTATCATTTTCATGAGCCTCCTCATGTTTGTCATTTTTGGCTTATGCATGACGGTATGAGTGTTGCTCATCCCATAAGTTTTTGTTAATTGAGCTTTGCTCCTTCTTCTTTTAATTAAAAAAAATTAACTTGAAAGTAATTAAAAGGCTCATGACTACTAAACCTAGTTTCAATCTATAACTATATCTAATTATGGGTCGGGCTTTCATCGTGATCCAAAGCAAGGTTTGTGACAAATGGCACTAGGGGTCCACTTGGAATGAAAGAATAGACTTCTTGAGGGCTACCTCGAGGAATGATATGGACCTGATATAGGTCGTAAGATGGAGTCACCACCAGATGGTTCAGATTTGGTTCAACTGACCTATAATATGAGTTCTAAGTCAAACCCTTTAAAGATGGGTTTAGGAGGTAAGATCTATTCTCTTAGATTTTCAAGTTTGATTTTACCATTTTAGTTAAGCTAATTATCGTAGGTAGGTGAGCATTCATAAGCATGAAATAAAGCATACCACGCGATGTAGCATAATAGCAATCATAGCATATATGACATATATGATAATGACATAAGTATGGCATGAAAGAATAACATGACATATGAGAAATGACTTGGCAAGAATGACATGACATAGACATGATAAGTGAAAGATGATATGACATAGGCATGATGTATGAAAGATGACATGACATAAGTATGACATGTAAAAGATGACATGGTATAGGCATGGCATAGGAGAAATGACATAGCATGAGCATGATATGTGACCAATGACATGATATAAGCATGACGTATTGTCACGTCTTCTGGCTGCGTAACATGCTCCCGTCAAATGATTATCAATTCCCATTAAGAAAATTAATAATCATCCAACAAGGGATTCCATACATTCATACTAAGTGC
>CANYBF012375930.1:0-13996 GCA_948192965.1 Dalechampia spathulata | reverse complement strand
AACACTTATTTTTTGTTTCTCCCTTTTTCATATCTGCAAAAAGATTATATATATATATATATATATATATATATATATATATATATATATATATATATATAATGTACATATGTCTACATATGAAGCATGATAATTAATTACACATAAAAATAATTCTATAACTTAAAAATGACTTAGAAATGTCTACTTTAAAGGGTTAGGAGTCTATCTGACTAATTTTCATGGTTTTATTAAATAACAACTCCATTGAAACCTTATTATAGGTCTATGCATTCCTCGAAGTAGCCCCTTAGGATGATTAATCTTCCGAACAAATAGCTCTGTAGTGTTAGGTTACGAATTATTTTAGGTAAATTAACATCTCACTCATATTTAAGGCACTTAAGATTCGGGATAAAATTGAACTAGATTAGTTTTATGATCATATGATAGAAGAATTAAAAAATAATGTTATTCCTATTTCTAACAATCAAATATTCATTCATTGATTTAATTATTTGAGTAATTGATCTATCTCTAATATTGATAAATTAAATAAAATTAGAGGTATATCCATATTAAACTTCCACTCCCACTCCATTCAATACTAAATAGTTTATAAACATAGCAAATCATTCATAAACAAAAATGAACGTTAAGCTCAACTATTAACTAACAAGTTTATCAAGAAAATGCATAAATACCTAAGTGATATTCAACACAATGTCCCAATCCCTAGCAATATTATATTAGTTACTCATCACTCAAAATCAAAAACTCAAAAATCAATATTTTATTTTACCCAATATTACAAGGAGAAAAAGAAGAAGAAGAAGAAAAACAAATATAAGAGTCTACCTAAATAAAACCCAAACAATTACTTTTTGTTATTCTTCATCATCCACCTTTTATTCTTGATCTTCAATACCATCTCCATTTGTTTGCTCTCTAGAATTGTCTTTAGGTGTTTCTCTCTTCTCAAACTTATTGTCCTTCTTTTCTCTTTTGGCTTATTCTTTTGGTTATGTGCTCTTCAAAATTTTCCACCTTACACTCATATTCTTGGACCATATAAAATCTATCTCCTTTTCTTTCAATTTTCTTTTTACCATTTTCTACAACTCCAAAAAGAAAGAAAAAAATAAAAAAATAAAAAATATCTATTAAATTAAGAAATAAGAAATAAAGCTAATAATAAATTAAAATGCTAAACAAATAAGATAACAACTAAACTAAACTAAAATGAGCTCACATCATCTATTCCAACCTAAATGAAGTTCTAATAATTTGTTTGAGAAAAATGAAATGTAATTATAAAGAATAAACAATTATATATTTTAAGTTTAATTTTTAACTTTTTGTAGTTTGACTTTTATTCAAGTTGATGTCTATTTTTTTGTAAAATTATTTTTTATCTTTAATTTTATATTTTATATTCTATTATTTTTAATTTTCCTTATTTTAAAATCTCTATTTTTCAAATTTCTCTCATTTACCCTCATTTTCCTTCTCCTTTCACATTTATCCTCTTTTATGGATGTGTGGAAATGATTATCCTTTTTTCATTCTTCCTATTTTTGGTTGTATGGAATTATAATACCTTTTCTTCTTCTTCCTTTAGGTTATATTTTTAATCTCTTTTTTTTGTTAATTTTTATTTTTTAAATATGTAAATATATATATCATATGTATTATATATGATACATAAATATATTTTATATGGTATGATATATATATGATAAATAAATATATACTATATATAACATATATAACATAAATATATATCATATATTTTATAAATATATACCATATATATTATATATATCATATTTATTGTAAGTTATGGTATATATTTATTTACTTGCTATAAAAGAAACTAAACAAAAATACAGGAAAAAATATAACTAAATTATATGATGAACAATTGAAAAAAAAAGAAAAGAAGAAAAAGTAGTAATAATAAATGAAGAAAAAAAATAGTAGGAGAAGAGTAAGAAGAAAATAGTGAGATTAAAAAATTTGAAAGAAAAAATAAGTTTAATTATTTTTTTAGGTTTATATTTTTTAAGGAGTATTTTAGTAATTATGAAATTTATTTAAAACAAAAATAATAAATATTTAAAGGTTAAAACTGGTTTATTATAATATTTTAAAGAAATTATTCAGCTTTTTTAGAAAGTAAATAATTATCCATCTCACTCTCACCTTTCATGAATAATACAAAAAAATATTTTAAAAAACTAGTTTAATTCTTTTTTTTTTTTATAAAAGAAAAGATCATAGGAATAAAATTTTGAAAATAAAAAATAAAAAATTATAAAAACATAATATTTTTGAAATCATTCTTTTAATTATTTTTGAGGAGAATTTAATTCAAATATAAAATAATTATAATATAGATAATATGATTATGTAAATATCATGTAAAAAGGTAATTGATTTTTTGAAAAGTATTTTTTTCCAAAAAAATAATTATAAAAAATAATTTTATTTTAATGCATGTGAAAGTTACTCCAACATTATGTATATTTATATAATTTTGAATAAAATAAATGAATTTGATGCAAAACGGGCCATGTGCTTCTTCCTCCTCGTCGTCCTGCGTTAAACCCAATTGCCCAATCCCTGAGAATCTGAGTTGACAACAGATTCGAAATGGGTTTTGGGTTCTAAATCTGTCGGATCATCTCCGCCATCTTCGCTGGATTGGTTGTATTTCTCCTCTCGTTTTCTTTTTCTTGCGAGAAAATGGCTTACAGAAGAAAGCAGCAGCAGCAAACTGTAAGTACAAGGCCAACGATCTCCGATGAAGATTTTGATGATTACAGAACCAACTCATCTTCTTCATCTTCTACTTCTCTGGCTGCCAAAGCTATTAGAGCATCTTCTGCTGCTCATAGAGACTCTTCTCTTTCCTCTGCTTACGCTTTTAACCACCGCTCGCCGCCCACCACCACCAGCACCATGTCCAGTAGCAGTACCACTTCTTCTTATAAGGTGATTGCTTTGGTACCCAGATCAGAAAAGCCTTAATTAGTGCTTTTCTTGAAAAGAATTTGGGTTTTTTTCGCTGATAGTTTCATTTGTTGATTGTCTTTTTTTGTGGGTTTATTTAGGATTTGAAGCCTCATGAATACACATCTATGAAAAGTTTAAATGAATCGAAGCAAGGATTTTGGGGTTCTCTTGCTAGAAAAGCTAAATCCATTCTTGACGATGATGATTATAATGCTCCTTCTCCTCCTTCTCAACAATTCGATTCACCTGGAAAAACCAAGGTCAGAACTCTAATTAACATTATACATTAGTTGAGCTTTCTCTTGTTAAAGATTTTATCTTTATCTGGCTCCAGCCTTACTTAACTTGCTTGTGTTCTAATATTTCTTCCTAGATTTACATTTGTAGAACCTTGTTCCACTTTCATTTCTAGCTCATATCTCATTCTTTTAAGTCAAATGCTTTGAATTTGACCAACTTTGAGATGTGGGTTTGATCTCATCTGTGTTATGTGCCCTGGTTGTAGAAACAAAATCCATACCCCGCTCAAGACGGTGTTCGAAAAACAGACGGTCCCAAATTGCAGAAGGGACTCAATGCTATCTCTTCTTCCCTAAATTATATTGGTAATGCCGTTGAGGTACGCCTCTCTGCAAGTCGGAGCAACCGTCTTATTAGCAATTTTCTTTGTTCCATCCATTATTGAAAATCTGGCAAAATATTTGAGCTTATGGGATGATTCCCTTCACTTTCTCTCTCTTGTTCTGTGGTATTTGAGGACAAAATGGCGCTTCCTTTTTACAGGAGGGTCTTACGATTGTGGAGAATCGGACTGCTGACATTATACAAGAAACACGTAAGCACATCAAGAAAAAGCCAACTACTGCTGCTGCACAGAATATGACAGCTAATCATGGCAGTGGGTTGCATCAACCCCAATTACAGGCTCATATGCAACCTCAGATGCAAGCTGATCAAGAACTTCAACTAAAGGCATCTCGCGATGTAAGGTGGCAGCTATTCACTGGTTTTTGTTATTGGATCATATGCTTGCATGTATTGTTGCCATAGACTGGTGCCGTTCTATCACTAGGACAGCCAGATTGGCTTTCAACATGTTATATGGACATTTTTCAAGTATGTGTTTTGAAGTTCTATTATGCTTGCTAGAGGTTTTTACGTGTTGACTGAACCAAAAGTTTTGAAGTTCTAATCCAGTTAGCTTCCTTTAAGTCGATTTGTATGGGCTTCTGATACCATTCTTGATGATCAGCATCCTACTATTTCCAGTATTATCTTTTATGATGTTAGAATCTTGGCTGTGATGTGATTCTGATAGTCACGTTAGATGGGGAAGCCTTTTCCAAGGCTAAACAAAACATGTCTTCCATTTAAAACTGAACCGGGTTGAAAATAAGCTTGAAAAAACTGATGATTGAACCGAACTGACTAACTAGTGTTGGGAAAAAAAAAAAAAAGAACCAAATGCTCAACCCCTCCGGTGAATTCCTTCTAGGATGGTAGATGTTCCTTAGGTTGCTTATGTATATTCACTGTGAAAGGCTTGACCATTCATTCTTTTGCATACCAGGTTGCGATGGCTATGGCTGCCAAGGCTAAACTTCTTCTAAGAGAGTTAAAAACTGTTAAAGCAGATTTGGCCTTCGCTAAGGAACGATGTGCGCAGCTAGAGGAGGAAAACAAAGTCCTTAGAGAGCATCGTGAAAGAGGGGACAATCCAGAAGATGATGATTTGGTATTTACTTCCTATAACTTTTTCTACTTTCTTTATGTTTCTTGTTTTCCTTTTCCCTTTCCCTTAGCTTTTGGTCTGTCAAATTGATACTGATCTAGTTGTCAATGGTTCCTGCAATGCTATCCTTGAACTAGGGATGTGCAATCAGTCTATTCGATTTAGTTTGCGGACCAATATTTAGGGGTCTTAAATTTTTAAACTCAATCAAATAGAAGGTTGGTTTGATTCACTTTTCTGGTTTTTACGTTAATTTTGTTAGTTTATTTGGTTTTCAAAGTGAAAAGTCTTAATTTAAAAAACTGAACTGAACTGAATTTCTAGAGTCTCTACAAACCTTGAAACTTGAGCCAACCAACTTCGGTTCAATCTGGTTCTTCGGTCTTCAGTTGTGCAGAACTGTAGCTTGATTATATACTGATGCTATATGGTTGTAACCAATTTTATTGATTTTCTCACCAAGCTCCTTAAAACTATTAAAGAAGGAACATCTTATAACTCGGCGATATGGAATCTTCGGAATGCCGGAAGCATATGTAAAGATATGACTGTTAAAGAAAGAATATGGTTCTTATAACCCAGTGATATGACATGTTCAGAACGCTATAACTATGTGTAAGATATGACCCTTTCTACCATTTCACTTTATGGAAAATGAAATCAATCAGCAACTGTTTGGCATCATAGGCGGCTATTACATAGCTGTATAGTTGGCTCAAGCTCTAATTACTAATGGCTACATCTCTTGAGTCGAGGGCTCTGTTCGAACATGCAATTTTTAGGGTTGAGAAGATTTGGGGTTCTGTTGCCTTGACGGTTTTAGGTTTTAACCTTAAATTTTCTAATTGGTATTGCCATAACCATGTTTTAGATCCAGTTTTGGAATGAGCAAGTACCAAACGGGATTTGTTGATTCAAGCAATTCAACTTTTTCTTCTGGCAAACAAATTGATTTCTGAATCCCTTTTTTTTCTTCTCAAATCCAGATACGGCTTCAACTCGAAACTCTATTGTCAGAAAAGGCTCGATTGGCGCATGAGAACTCAGTTTATGCTCGGGAGAATCGCTTCCTAAGGGAAGTTGTCGAATACCACCAACTTACAATGCAGGATGTTGTATACTTGGATGAGAGTACTGAGGAAGTGACTGAAGTTTATCCAATCAAGGTGGTGTCCAATACTCAATCTTTACCCACCAAATCATTGCCTCCTTCACTGTCTTCAGAATCTTCGATTGCTTCGAGCCTGCAGCCACCTCGAGACATCTATCCTCACCCCGTGCCACCACCTGGTCTTCTGGAAGTTCCTAAAAATGGCATCCCCTTGAACGCGAATATAGCCAGTAGTGCTTCTCCGGTGGACGCAAAAAAGTACTATAATTCTTCTGTTTGAAAAGCAACTGCTGCACTTGACATTGTTGTTTCTTGCGAACTTGCAATTGCAACTGTATGTTATTGTCCTCATTTTACGTTCGGTCATTCATTTGTCAGTGCTTTGCTGGCTGATACCAATGTATATTATATTTCCCGTAACGTACTTTCATGCTTGCTGTCATATACTATATTTCGTTTTCAAATTCTTTTCTAGATTTCTGAAATGATTATGAAATCATGGTAGTAGATGGATCATCATCAGGCGGCAGTTAAAGGTACATATGATTGTGCTGATGCTATTGTATATTTCCAACTGTTGTCACAACTTGTTTCACCTATCTATCTTCTGTATGGTACATTATAGGCGGTGAATTCTGTAAAATTAGAGCTCATTTTGTCAGATAGGGCTTCTCCTGGGCCACATAAATGATGTTATAATAGAATAAATGGGATATGATACACAGGAAGATTACCAATATGAAGGTAATGAATGAACAGTCAGACCTATAAACCTCATGGATTACAAAGTAAATACACAGGCATATGTTTCCACCTCTAACTCGACTTAACTGTCTATGATCTTGTATTTGATGGTCTAAACATATGATCTGAGCAGAACCTGGATGGCGAAATGACCTTCAGTTTGGAAATTCAAACAATTTACGTCATCAGATCTCAGAATAACTGGAAATGCAAACTAGTTGAACCATCACTGTATGATCTGATATCCGCTGGTTTCACTAATGCCCTGCACAATGGACATGTTCTTTCCCTCTCAAACCTGGAAAGTCAACAAACACATTAAGGAAACGAAAATTATGAAAACACAACCAAATTCAAAGATTATAGCACTAATAAGCATAAAAGCTTCAAGCTTTTGAGAAATTCCCACATGCAGAATTCAATGTAGGTGATCAATCTAATATTTATTGACAGCAGACTACTATAAAATGGCGTTCTAAGCTGGTATAATCTTTTTTTATCAGAGCTCAGTTACACATATTGGAAATTTACAAGGTAGCATGAGAAAAACTAGGCATCACTTATCAAATTCTTTGAACATTAATGATTATCTCGAAAGGTGAAGTCATCGAAAATGTCGAACAATTTATAGATATTCTTAAGTTTATCACAAAGCAAAAGGCCACGGAACTCACCATTCTGATACACAATCTTCACAGAATATGTGTTTACACTGCAGCAAAATTGGCGCATGCATCTTTTCCTGGCAAATAGCACAGAGATCCCCTGTTGCATTGACCTACAATCATTGTTAACAGCTTAAACATGTGCCAGCAATCATATATAAAAAAAGAATATAAGCTAAAACACTTCAAGGTACATATTTGGTAAAGGAAATTCACGAGAAACCAGGTATGAAAGGCACCACTGACCTCAAGGTGACAATCTTTTATATTCCTAAGTCTGAAGACCCTCTTAAAAGTCTATTTCTAGTCTAGGCTCACTAAAGCCGACAAAAACTCCATAGGCCGAAAGTGTGTTGGACCAAACTCACAACAATGATCATAAATGAGGTTAATATTCATCTTATACAAAACTAATTAGCTTATACTAAATATCAATCTACTCCACTTATATATCACATGAATTCTTCAGACCTTTTCCATAAACACTCCTGAAGGTGCAAGGATGCGCAAAATAATACTTGGACAATTGAAAAGAATGGTACATGCATCTTAAACTTTAGTCCACCTTAGCATCAAGGTTTAGACCTGAAATAGGCACAAAACATCGCATAGTATGAAGCTAAAAGAGGCATTGTTAACCCACCAAAATTTCCATTACTTAAGTTCAACATCAAAACCTATATCCACAGAATTTATTACTTGATTTGCAACTCACAACAATATTACTCATGAAGAAGCAAGGGGGACACGACTTCTAATGGAGTAAATGGTGATCATGTCATGGCTATAAAAATGAGAGGTGGTAGAGAGAATGGAAATAATCAGTTGAAAAAAACCACTCACCTGCTCAGCTGTAGCATAAGAACCATAGTGCATTTCTTTACGTGATAAAGCCCTCAAGGCTGCAAAGAACAGTTGAACCTACACAAAAATACCAAAGAACTTTTTGAGATTGTCGTGGATCTAGACAATGGAAAGGAACTAGCTGACTCTCAAGCAAAATGTCAATTGGCTTCTGAAAATGGAAAACATACCTTCCTCAAAACTGATGTAAGCTTGAAGGTCAAATACAATCCTGTAATTAATGAAGAAAACAAGCTTCCATACTCTTTATTTAAGAAGAACCTATACCAGACAGGAGCTGGCAATAATGCACGATACAGCAACAAAAAGTACTCCACAACAGTTAGCATTTGACCCTGCAAACAGCATAAATTCTCAATAATTTTAGAGATAGCATGTGAAACACAATATAGTTCCAAATACATGCTAATTAACCAACCTGCTTACGGTAATTCTGCCCTCTACTATTCTTGTAATACATCAGAACTATACATTTGAAAGCCATTGCTACTTGCCGCACCATTGCATCTGAAAACAAAAAACAATAGTGTTAGTGAGATGTGTAGGCCATGTAGATGTAATATGATACGATGATGCGTATTTAGGGTGCGATTGACTGATTATTTTGAATTCTCCAACCTTATCTCAATTTACCAGGTATATTTTTTTTACAAAGAGAGGAAATATATTCAGTTTTGAATCATACAAAATGCAAAACTGTTCATAGATTCTGAAATGAAAAACAATTATGGGCAAGAAAGTGATTGCCATGACAAGTTCTCTAAGATATAAAGGAAGAAAAAGAAGAATAAGGGATTCCAAGGGAAGAATTTCATGTTTGAACAGTTAACGGGGTTTTTCATTATATTTGGAGGTCGTTTAGGAAAATGGATGATCCTATATATGATGATCCTATACACATGTTATATTGTTTCTGAGTTCCCCTTCTTTCCTCTGTATCGAAAAGGTAGTCAGAATATATGAAAACGGACAGTTTTCAGTTAAAGAATACCCATAAACAGTTTAATGTTTCAGTGAATAAATTCCCGACAGAGGTTTCAACTTGCGTAATATAATAAGAATATCATGAAAATCAGTCATCGGCCCTGCCTGAAACTTATCTTAAATCCGAAACCATTTTCAATGAGAACCATATCATTGTAAGCGTCATCAAGTCAAAGATTTTAATAATGCAATATTTTTAACATAATACCAAAACCCCACATGACATATTCATTCTTTCAGTTAATTCAGGAAAGAAAACTGAGCGTTGAATGCAAACGTTTCATGATAAAGCTAGCTATCAAATAAATAGAAAATTGATTCTTCAATTAACATTTGCATGCTGAAGAGAAAGTGAACAAAAAGGTGCAAGAAAGGTTCGATCAAACAGGAAGACAATGACAAGATTATGAATTGCAAAAGTGTATTTATCAAACAAAAGAGTTATGACTTAAACGCAGTAATTACCCATACATTTTGACATGAAAATAGCAGCAAGAAGATTGTTAAAATAACATACCATTGACCACAATGATAAACACAGCATGCCAGAAAGGAGGTAGCTTGGTGGGGGGAAACAAAACCAAAGGGTATAGAAGGTCACCATTTCTATACCACCAATAAATGGATATTACATGAAGCATGAGCGTGACAGTCATGGCTGTAAGAACAGAATTCTTTCTATCTCCCTGCGAAAAAATGATCACATAGTCTCAAATTCCAAGAAACTTAACATAAAACATACAACTAGAATTAAGCTGATCAAAATGCAACCATGAAGACACCTTTAGAGCTGTCTGCTTTCTTAGGAAATCATTAGATTTGAATAAAACTGCAGAAATCCATAACGCCAGGCAAAATCCTGAAACAATTGCAAGAATGGAAAATAAAAAAGTTGGTACCTTTTTAATCATCAAGAACTGAATTTTGCATATATCCATAAACAATAATATTACCATGATCAATAGCCAAAGTTTACCTTGCAAATGTTGGCGAATGAAAACAAGCAAAAGTAGCAAAGAGAAAGGAAGAATTTGCTCAATCCACCTAGCAAAGTTCTGAATATCATATCTCTGGTAAGAAGAAGAATTTGAAGGAGAAGAAGGATCCGAGATGGAGGCCCCATCACCAGCTCGATCATTAAACAAAGGCGATGATGAAGAATCAACATGCCGAGCAGAATTTGTTTCGCCACCGCCACCGCCAATGATCCTAATAGTAACCTCTTGGTGATGACCATCCCCATTTCTGCTTGAGCTCCTGGACGACGGAGGAGAAGAAGGATGAACGGTGGCTCCTCGGCCTCCTCCTCCAAGAATACCCGAATATTCCAAAAGGGTAGTTAATGGAGAATGTATCAAATTAGAAGCAGCTAAATTCAAGCCATATCTTGTTGAGTTGCTATTACTACTGCTACTAGTAATACCACCATCATCATTAATCCCATTCAAACCCCCAGAAGAAGAAGAAGAAGACGAAGAAAGCAAGGAATTATCATCAGAACAGGACTCCATTGGTGGGTAAGTTGAAGAATTACACCAAATTTAAGCCAAAAAGGAGAAAACGGGAAAAACAGGAAAATGGGTATTTATTGTTAAAGCACAGGCTGTATGCTAGCTGTGTTCCAACGGCATTTTCACATGGTGCTTCTCTCTTCCGCTGCAATATTTCTTTATCTTGAAGGTTTTGCTTTTAATATACACATAAAAGGGCGTCTGATTCTGACCTTTTCCTGTTGTAATTTTTAAGTTGAGATGTTGAATGGTATTACTGAATTGGAGAAAGGGTATCTGTCAAAGAAGGAATTCGCCATTAAAGAAGGAAACAAGCATATAAGCTTCTTTTTGACAGGGACGTTTGAACTTCTTCGTGTTTTTCCTCTCTTTTTCTTCCTTGGTACCAAAAAGGTGATGCACTCACCCCAAGAGCCCCCACCGTTCGACCCGACGAGCATCGTGAGGGAGGGTAAATTATGGTATCCAGTGGTCTCCTAGACGGGGATCCAGGTCTTGGTGCTCACAAGGAGTCCACCCAGAGGGTGTTACTCCCACACTGCAGCTGCCAAGACTCGAACCGTGGCTTCTTTTTCCTCCTTATTTTGCAAGAACACGACCCAACCAGATCATCCACAATCTAATTTCAACCAAATCATCAAATACCTTTTCCAAAATCCCTTCATCAAAACATTCTAAAATTCTTATAATCCCAACTTACAAACTCATCATAATTCTATGGCTTTTATTTTATAATAATATGTAATTATTTTAAACTTTTATAAAAATATTTTAGGGAATTTTTTGTGCTAAATATATATTAAATATATTTTACATTTTAATTTATTTTATTATTGATAATATGTTATAAAGAATTAGTAATAACAAGCTGAAATACCTGTCATATGAATATTAATAAATATAAATAAAAATATATTTAAAGTAAATAATAAAATAATTCATTATTTTATTCATACTTTAAAGAGTTTAAATTGAATTTTAATGATTATTAGTTACAATAATGTTCTTATCTTATTTTAATATATATAATAATAGAAATTTATATTATGTATATAAAATATCAATCACCAATAATTTGATTAAATTTAATAACATAAAATATACTCCTAATTTTATAACTTATCTTAAATGTTAATATTGAAAATTATATTACATGTAGTAACATTATCACCTAATTTTATGAAATAATTTATTATATTATCATAAATATAAAATGTAATAAAATTCAATAATAATAACAATAATAATTAATTTTGTAACATCCTCATTTATACTACTATGAGAAATGTAGTACAAAGTGATATAAAGATGAAGTAAGTTTTGTAATATATAAGAATATATATTGAAATCCCAATATTGAAGGCAATACAAGAATCAAAAGAGTTAAAGAGAGTGAGAAATAAATATGAGAAATTTATAGTGGTTCGACCAACAAATGCCTACATCCACTTACCTAAGCAAACAATTTAGGTTTTCACTAATCAATACACAAATACAACAAAGAATTCTTCAACAAGAATTCAATTCCAAGTGTTTTCCCAAGGCTCACACATAAACCCTTACAACAAGTGTTTTCCCAAGACTCACACTAAACCTTACTTAAGAAATCAAGAAAATACTTTAAGAATACATCAAAATGTATTTAACAAAGAAAATAATATTTTAAAATTGATTTCTTACATTCAATAAGGTTAATCTACACTTATATAAGCTATTCTAAGCTTATATGATCGTTGGGGATACATTAAATGCAAAAAAGAACCGTTATATAACTTTTTCAAAAATGCTAAAAAATATGTATTTTGAACCGTATGGCCGTATGCCTTCCCGTACGCCCATACGACACCCAAAAAATGTCTATAAAATGATGTCAAAACATCACGTTTGGCCGTACTATAAAGTGGTACGCCCGTACCAAACTTTCTGGACATTTTTCCACTCCGTATGGCCTCTTTGCACGCCCGTACGGCTTAGAAAACCAAACGGTACGCCCGTACCACTTTTTGTACTCCTGTACCACACCAAAAATACTGACAAACAAAATTCCTGAGAACACTGGCATGACTGTACTACCCATTGGTATGCCCGTACCAAAATAGGTACGCCCGGAATAAGCTTAAAATACTCAAAACTTCAATAATTTTCATAAAACATCGTTTATTAACATTAAAACTAAAATCAAGGACCCCATGGTCCAACATATATCAATGAATTTAAAAGTAAAATTTTTATAAAATGAAAATTAAATGATTTAGAATAATATATTAATCACTTAGTAAATAATAAAAAATTTATAATTATTAATGATGTTATTTTTAATGAATAATATAATGAATTGGTTGATTTTTTGTTAAATAATATATGAATATATTTTATAGAAATGATATTGTAATATGAAATTTACAATTATATTTTGATAATATAATATGAATGAAATTTAAAATGAAAGTAAATGTTAAAACAAGATTAACAAAGATTACATTAATATAATCTTAAATGTTAAACCAAGATTAACAAAGATGTTAGATTTATAAGATAGAAAATTATACCTTGAACTGGACTTTGAAATTCTTACGGTTCCAAATTCCAGTAACTTTTCTTTTATATAATACATATGTTAGATTTTTGTACCTTAAACTAGACTTTGAAATTCTTAAGTCGACTCATTATAACTTATGATTGAAGTGATATGGGGTAATATTGTTTGAACGGAGTGTAATCATTTCATGAATTGCAATTAATTCTTAATATATTTCAAATAAGTCTATTCTTCTTATTTATATATTTTAAATAGCATCATATAGATTTAATTTATCAACCAATACTAGTAGTAAGCATGTTTAATATGTTTTTAATTCATATCATATTGTATAATCAATATAATATTTATTAATACACTTCAGTCAAACAATATTATCCCATATCATTTCAATCATAAGTTATAATGAGTCGATTTAAATTATTAAAATTTTGGACCTCAGGGTTCAGTTTAAGGTATGAAAATATAACATATATATTATATAAAAGAAAAGTTGCTAGAATTTGGAATCTTGAGAATTTCGGGTCGAGTTCAAGTTACAATTTTACATCCTATAAATCTAACATCTTTGTTAATCTTGTTTTAATATTTAGGATTTTATTAATGCAAACTTTGTTAATCTTATTTTAACATTTACTTTCATTTTAAATTTCATTCATATTACATTATCAAACTATTATTATAAATTTCATATTACACTATCATTTCTATAAAATATATTCACATATTATTTAACAAAAAATCAACCAATTCAATATATTATTCATTAAAAATAACATCATTAATAATTATAAATTTTTTGTTATTTACTAAGTGATTAATATATTATAAAATTAAATATTCTAAATC